>JBBPNN010000386.1:0-27404 GCA_038090935.1 Hortiboletus campestris
TTCCATCAGGTCTTATCCAAATCTCTTGACCTTTGCATCCATAGCACGCCAGGGGTAGGTACTTCATTTGATATACTCATATGTTAGGGCCTGGATTAGGAGGTGTTGGGAAATATTGACTTTAGTGGAAAACATGCAAACATTGGGACACTTTTTTGAGCCACTGTACATATAGACAGAGAACAAACTGGAGATTGCTCCTGAGGAGTGGAGTTGTGCCTGGAGGGCCGGAGTGTGCTAGGGGTTGGCACAGTATATGACAGGAATCACTGCCTATTACATTGAGTAGAGGAACAGTGGCTGGGAGTTGTGCCAAGAGATTGCTTTCAAAGACATTACAGACACACATACTGGTTAAAATCTGGGTTACTACTTTATTGGTTTATATAAACATGCTGGAATCCCAGATAGTCCAACTTCAAAGGTATGTAGACTATATTTATTTTCCTTCCACACTGCAGCTCACTCATATTTGGCCACTGAAATTTCTAGCTATTTTATATTCCCACTGACAATACAAAAAACAACAACATGGCATGTGATATGTATCATCAAGACCATTCTTCACCACTAGCACATGTACTCATTCAGTACTGCTCAGCACCACCTTCCATATTTAGCCTACATCCTCAACTTATTTATCATGAGCTTTATCACCTACACTGCTGCAATTGAGACCACAACTGTATATGGAAATATGATTCAACTCTTTTCAACAATCATATCTTGAGTGATCCAGTCAATGCAGTTGCTACAATATGTACATACACTTGCAATCAAAATTCAAGCATCAGGCCAGCACATAACCTACTTCAAATGACTTCAACTTGACTATAGCATCAAGCAGCCACTCAAGATCCTATTACACACCATGCACATTACTCATGTTCAGCTGTGCTGCCACAGCCTGCCACATCATGCACAACTCATTAATAGTCTACATATTGGTAGATCTGATATAAACATGTACACACAATAGTTTGGTATATAACATCCAGCACTCCACTAGAGAACCCCAGTCTGGTTCTCTTGGTGTTTCCCCTATAACACTATTGAAGAACTCTAAGCTTCACCTCTCTTTCTACACCTTTCATCCTCTAAGTCCAGAACTTTGAGTGACCTAAGGAACTTTACAGTTTTAGAGTTGTTTCACTTACTGTGCAAGGTTTTCACATGATCAAACACTCCTTGAAGTGCTACAAACAGCACTAGCAAGCAAGAAGCAAAAAGAAAACTTAGATCACATGTACAAAAAGCATAGTGACCAAATGGATTCAACTAGAAGACCAGCCAAATACATTGGGCTTTTATATTATAAAGGTTTGTGCACAAATCAAGCTGTGCTTAACTAAATATGGTAATTAGAAAGTGATATGAGAAATCCAAGTATGGTAATACATATATATATAACAACTGGTGTGTCAGAAATAATACAAAAGTATAATTATTTTTGGTAATAAATGTATATATCTGAGCAAGGATGCAGGAACATGCTGAACTGGTCCAGACTAGTAATGTGTGTCTGATCACATGACTAAAGTGAAGACCTTTTTTTGGTCCTTAAATGTATATATACTGTACAATACACAGCACATATGATAAAAGTGTATTATATACACCTGGAAGAAATACTACTATCAAATAAATTAAAGGATAGCATGGATAGGTGACCATCACAGTCTAGGGGACATCATCCAGCATGTATGGAATTGAATCAAGACTATGTATTCCAAACTTGACTGCATTAAGGAATGCAGAACAGTGGAGGTTAATCAGAATCTCTTGTGCTCAGGGAAGGTCCATAGGAGCAGTATGGTTATGGGATGTGTGAATAGAGGAGAAGAACAAGACTGAGTGGGGATCAGATATTTCTGCAGGAGAAACAGTGGAAAAAGGGGGGAAAGGATCCTCTTTATGGCAAAAGAGTGATAGTAGCTGTGCCTTTAAAGTGGCCAATTTCACACAAAGTTCCACTATCTCATGTGGACATTGAAGGCCATGTTGGTGGCAGAAGGGGAGGAGAAATGGTGAAGAGGGTGAGAGGTTGTATTTATGAATGTGGATGTGAGCTGATGGGCTCAGAGCTGGCTGCAGAAGTACAATAGCATGTTGCTTTGATATAGCTTCATGAATGTTGGAAGAACTGTTTCTGGGCCAAGCACCTCAGAATTGAGATAAGTTTTATGTAAATGAAAGAATCAGAGAAACTGTCCACCAAAGCCTTGTTCACATCCTTACTGCAGACAATGGGAATGGTAGGGATAGAGAAAGGTTTGCCTAAATAGAGTCCAGCTTTGGCAGTCCAAGACTAGCTGTAGGAATGGTGTGCAAAAGAACAGAGAATGGAATGAAGAATGGCAGAAGATGAATAATGCACACAGTAGTTCTCTTTGAAAAGGCATGAAACTGTTTTCCAATGTCAGAGAGACAAAGGATGAAGAAGGTACTGTATTGGAATCACAGCAGTGGTGAGCCCTATGAAAGGTTTTCCCACAGTGGATGGTGGTAGTACAGGTTCAAGAGATATGTATCTCAAGTTACATTGTATGTATTATACTGTAAACTGTTTAGTGTGCAGTTTACATTCATACTGAAATGCATCACAGAAATAAGAATACATTTCATCATTCATAAGCAAACAAAAGTTACATGAAAACTTCATTAGAAAATATTGAAATGTTTTCAGCAACATATTTCTTTCAAAGAACTTCTCTGTATTATTCTGTATACATTTCCTTCCTCTGCCTTTCCACCACTGAGAAAACTTAGAGATGTAACCTAATGCAGATCCATTTTCTTATGTAGATCCTTGGTTGGTGGAGGCTCTGGGTAAAAATCTTAACAAATAGAATGCTGGAGGATACATTAAACACACATGTGGTTCTGGAGAATAACATTAGTAATCATGACCACTTTTCAATCATGAGAAGTGTTGCTATATTGTTTGAAGATCTCCTCCAATGCCTTTTTTACCCTATCATATGAACCTGATGTCTTGTACTCCTTAACTGCAGAAGAGAATGGTTGAGAATCATTTTGCTGATGTAGAAAGTAAAAATGCTTTGATATCAGAATGATATCTGCATTATAAGAAAACAGTAAGGTGCACTATATATATCAAGTATTTTACACACACCAACACCAGCTTGAAGAATCTGTGATTATAATCAAGCTCACTTGATGTGGATTAAGACATCAGCAAGTTTACCAAGTTCTGTGGTTTCAGAGCTTGAAGTTCACTTCTGGAAACATCAACCTGCATGTAAAATATTAATATAGAACACTAAATTGAAAAGAAACTACACACCTTATTTTTGATGGTTAGCTATGAGTTATAAAATAACAGAATAAATAAGAGATATTATGATTTGTTACATATATATATACAGCCTCCTTAAATCCTGGTAAATACAAAAACCTTTTTTTTTTTTGGACATTTGAAAATCTCACCTGCTAAAGAAAACATAAATAAGCTGTTATTAAATGTGTTTAATGTCAAAAACTTACATCCTGTTGAAAATGTTAGAAGATGGAGACAATCAATATTTACAAGATATATACCAGCTGTCAAATTGTAAAGAAGGTTTGGTAAATGATCAACAAGAAATAACAAGGGCTTACTTGCTATCCACCAGCAACAAGCAGATGTATTTGTTTAAATCAGAATTGTGCAATAAGTAAAATAACAGAAAGTAAAATTCACCTTCTATAATTGCAAGAGTAAAGAATAGAATATGATTGTCAATATGATAAAACTTGCCAACAATCAAGATATGCACATGACTTACCAACTATAGTTATGTATCAATAGGGATATAGAAGAAGGGGTGATTATCAGCACAGTTGTTTTTATCAACATTGTACAATATCATATGACTCACCTCCTGTTATTGCCAAAGCATGAACATAGAACCAAGAGCATGATCTCTCAGATCAATGTTATACAACACTCAACTCACCTCCTACAATGTTCATATAGGAACAAAGAATAGATGTGTAGCCATGAGTAAAGTCACCATGGCCAACATGCTGCAATACATAGCTCACCTAATATCAATGTAAAAACAATAGTAATAGAATGATAAATATGGTTACTCTTACTAATCTATCACAATGAACAACTCACATGCTATAGGTCCCAGGACAGGAAAAAATAATGAATATAAGGTCATAAGCATACTCACTTCCAAGTTCTAGATATGTATCACAATATACAACTCACCTCCTATGAGTTCAAAGTAGAATGAAGAGTGGAAATGGAATCTTGAACATGACCACCCCACCAAAATGCCACAATGCATGACTCACCTCCTATGTATGATCATGCTTTCCCAATTAGAACAAAGAGTGGAGAAGAAGTCATGAGCATCGTCACCCTACCAACATACCACACTGCACAACTCACCCACTATGATTTCCAGAGTTGGGTGAAGAGTGGAGATGAATTATGAGCATAATCACCCCACCAGAATGCCACAACACATAACTCACACTCTACAATTTCCAAAGTAGGGTTGAAGAGTGGAGATGCAATCATGAGCATAATCACTCCAAAAACATGCCATAATGCACAACTCACCCACTATGATATTCAAAGTAGAATGAAGAGGGAAAATGCAATCATGAGCATGATTACCCCACCAACACACCACAAGGTACAACTCACCAACTATGATTTCCAAAGCAGGAAAAAATGAAGTCACAAGCATGGTCACTTTATCAAGATGCCACAATAAACAACTCACCCACTACAATTTCCAAAGTAGCATGAAGAGTAGAGATGGAATCATGAGCATGATCATCCCACCAACATGCTGTAATGCACAACCCACCTCCTATGATTTCCAAAGTAGGATAGGGAGTGGAGATTCAGAATCATGAGTATGATTACCCCCACCAACATGCCATAATGCACAACTCACTCTCTATGATTCCAAAGTAGGATGAAGAGTGGACATGGAATTATAAGCATGAGAACCCTCCTAACATGCCACAAAGCACAACTCACCAACTACAGTTTCCAAAGGAGGGTGAAGAGTGGAGATGGAATCATGAGCATAATCACTCCACCAACATGCCAAGATGCACAACTCATCCACTACAGTTTCCCAAGTAGAATGGAGAGAGTGGAGATGAAATTGTGGGCGTGATCATCCCACCAACATGTCATAATCCACAACTCACCAACTATGATTTCCAATATGTATATAATTAAGAGTGAAGATGAAATTGTGAGCATGACCTCATCACCAACATGCCACAATACATAACTCACCCTCTATGATGTCCAATGTTGGATGGAGAGTGGAGATGAAATCATGAGCATGATCACCCCAACAGGATGCCAGAATGCACAGCTCACCCCCTATGATTTCCAGTGTAGGGTGGAGGGTGGAGATGGAATCATAAGCATGATTACCCCACTAACATGCCACAATGCAAAACTCACCCTCTATGATTTCCAAAGCATGATTGAGAGTGGAGATGGAGTCATGAGCATGATCACCCCACCAACATGTCACAATGCACAACTCACCCACTATAATTTCCAAAGTAGGGTATGAAGAATGGAATCATAAGCTGATCATCCAACAAAGATGTCACACAACTCACCCACTATGAATTTCAAAAGTAGAATAAAGAATGGAGATGGAACTATAAGTATGGTCACCCCACAAGTATGCCACAATGCACAACTCACCAACTACAATTTCCAAAATAGATTGAAGGGTAGGGAATTATGAGCATGATCACCCCACCAACATGCCACAATCCACAACTCACAACCTATGGTTTCCAAGGTATAATAAAAGTGAAGATGAAATCATGAATATGATCTCCAACAAGAGCATGTTGCAATATACAACTCACTGGGTGTGATCATCCAAGTAATGCCAGAAACTTATCAGCATACCATATACAAATTTGATATGAAAATGTTGCTTACCTGTAGATGTGGAAACCAACATGCAAGCTTTTGAAGTCCTGGTTCACCCATAGTAGCTCTTGGAAGTGATGAGTTATGCACTTTGTCTGTCTCATGTATCAAGCTTCATTGGACTTAACATGTTAGCTTATCAAGGCATCATAGGTTTTGCTGACCTACCTTTGAACTGCATATGTCACACAAAGTGCCATTTACCTCCTGGGCAGAGACTAGCAGCATTTGCAAAGCTTCTTGATCTAGGACAACTGCAGTAGCTTCCAATAGTTTGCTGGTTTCCTCAGGAGACTTGTGCGTGCCTAGCAATGGGATGCAGTGGGGCCTAGTACATATGTGCATGAGGAAGGACGTAACACAAACCTCCAATCTGGACACAGGACTTTGGGGCATGGGTCATTTGAGTAAGACGACCCCATACATCAGCCCCGTTGAATATTCCTTCGATGAGTGCCTTGGGCTTTGACAACTTCTCTTGTGGTAGCAGTTGTCAATCAGAAGGCGCTAACTTTCCCACAGCCACAGGCAGCAGCGCATCAAATTTCGTGAATATCACTACGACAGGAACTGAGCAGATCACCAGTATCAGTTCTACACGACAGCCTGAGCGATGGCAGAGAGTTCACCATTCCCAGGATCACATTCTTTGAAAAACTTATCCTCAGCGCATTGGATAGCCCGATGGAGTTCGTCCATTGGGATACAATACCTGCACAAAACGTGATTCAAATACATTATACAATGACATGACTGTCCTATTTACCATATCACATGAATGCGATTCTTGAGAATGGTTGCCTCCGCACGATCTGCGATAAACTTCTTCATTTGCAAGAACTCGTCTTCACGACCAGCTTCAAAGCCCTGTGAATCATGAAAGACGAGTTTCTCGTTGCTCGGGAAAATCAGTTCATTCTCTATGTTGTGGATTCCGCGCTGCAAACGATCAGTCACATCACCGTGAGTGAGCGACTCAATACAACGTGGAACGGCCCCCACCCCCGCGGACCCCTCGACTTGCGACAGATCGACCTAATCGCACGGCTTAGCACACGGCACGACAACATACGTCGACCCAGACTCATGCCTTGTTCCCATCACCATCATAGATCTCTGGGCCTTCCGTGGAGTTACAGATCCTCTGAAGAATGGTCGTCTTGCCAGCATTCGCGCGGCCGACGATAAGGATTCTGAAGCGGCCAAACTTTTGTCGAAGGTTCTCGAAGTCCTCTGTGGTTTCTGCCGACATTCTGAGAGGGTACGCGTGAAAAAGAGTGCGGTTTACAGTGAAGGTCTTAGGTGGTCGTGAGAGCGAGGGAAGAACGGCCCTGTGCCCATCGACGGGAAATAGAGCGCGTGTGATTCAGCTACACCGGGCAGCTTCAAGTTTCCGATGTCCGATCGTGATATAGACCGAAGTTTGTTGGCAGTTCATTCTGAGTGTGTGTCACGACCGACGTTGCCTCGGGGTCGAGGGGCCATATCAGAACGGAGCGTGTACGACTCGTACTCCAATCCAACGTCTCAATTGAAGATATTAAGGTAACTAGGTGGGGAGGGATATTGACAAAGAAAACTTCGTGCTCATCAATTTGAAAGACATGTCAAGCCGAGACGATCCTCAGTCCTCGTCGGCCACGTCTCGCTCACCATCAGACCCAGTAGTGCTCACCATCAGTCACCCTCTCTGTCCATACCCTTGACAGCAATACTAACAATCGACGTCGGGAGTCAAAGAAGACGATCAGCGCACCTCACAGGACGATGAAGACTCACCTGGAGCATCCTCTCACCACCCTTTACCATTTCCTAGGCCACACAAGTGACACCGCGACGAGACAAAGGAGTGCAACAATGCGCGATCGTCAAGCGCACGAGCGGAGTCGACTATCGAACCAAGTGAGAGGGGAAGCGAAACGGCTGCACCAGGCGACTTCCAGACCTAGCCAGAATGCCCTGAAGGCGAAACAGACGCCTCATGTCGAGATGCCGGGCCAGGTGGCCACTAGGAGCTAGAGGAGATGCTGAGAGTCGCGTCCTTGTCGATCGGAACCGCCAGAGCGATGGAAGAAACAAGTGGCGCATGGCACGACTCGAAACGAGTCAAAACGCGGCCACTGGCAATGACTAGTTAAAGACACAACACGTCAGCAGAAACGGCACTTCGGAAGACAAAACAATGGACCTACCTGAGCAATCCACACAACCCACCTAGCATTTCAGGAGACCTATCGAGGTCATTAACCCGCCGCGCGATGTGTAAAACTCAAGACAATACCCAGAAGCCTCGTCAGCACAAGTAAATTGACCTACCAGGTCAGGTGGTCGCGCCGAGGCCTTATCGGACGATTCGGATTGACCGGATTTGTGGGACAGCACCCAGGGATGATGCAAGAGCGATACCGAGGGGTGATACGCGAGCGCGATGGCACAGGAGCGAATTGAGGACGACTGCGGACGGTTCCTGTGACTCGACGCTGCGCCAGTCGCGACTTACATACCATATATGGAGACCGCTTCTTCTAACCCATCACTCGTCGAGCTCTGGGCGTTGGAAACTGGTGCATTCGTTTCAGCTTCACCACGAGTCCAAGGCTTCCTGTTGGTGACCCTGACACAACCCGAGTTCTTCCACACGCTTAGGAACGAGGTGAATGCCGCCAAAGCATGTGCATCCAGTGGAAGGTAGATGCAATGTCGATGTCACATTGGTAAGTCGCTCGACAAACAGAGGAAGGAAATTTAAAACCTCGCCCACACCCCTCATCGAAATCAATATTTTAGTGTGCAGGGGGTAACACAACACCCGATCACATGGGTCCTTTCGAATGCCACACGCACTTTGGCAGCACCATGCGGAAACTAGTCAGCTCCTTGCCATCCAGAGGGATTCGATGAAGCGACGCAGTGTAGCAACCGGGTCTCTCTTCGTGCGTCATAGGCGTTCCAACGCATATAAAGTCTCCACCGTGTTCTATTGATGGCCCATCATATCCTGACATGCCCCCATTCAAGCTTTTGTCACTCTTAGGACTCGCTGCCATTGCGTCGGTTGTATGTGCCACCACGACGTGCAACGTGCTTAGCTATGGTGGTGTCGCAGACAACGCTACTGACATCGGTCCGGCCATCACCAAGGCATACACTGACTGTGTTTCCGGGGCGACGACTACTAACCCCGCTGACACGGTCCTCCTCGTTCCCTCTGGGACTTATGCAATCAAGACGTCCGTCACATTCGAGAAAGCAAAATATGTCACCATCCAGATTGACGGAGAGTTAAACCTCGTCTTTGACCCTGCGCTAGGGGGTAATATTTTCTTATTCGACCACTGCAACTATGGTAAGTGAACGCGTGGACATCTGGTCCGTGGAGTATGCGTCGAGTCTGTCGTTGACGTCAATGTTGCTGTAGTTGTCTGGAACGGCACCGGAACGATCCATGGGCACGGTGATCTATGGCGACCCAACGGCGAGTCAGTGTCGATTCTTTGGCGATTCAAAAGATGGTTGCTGACGCTGTTGCGTTACAGTTTGAGTGCATACGTCAGTCTACAGAGTTACGCGACTGCTTGTATGCGCTATACTGACGTCATGATATCCGCTAGCCGGGACGCCCTCGTCTCCTTCGTTTCCAGAAATGTAATAACGCCGATATAAGCGGTGTCACGCTTCATAATTCGCCCATGTGAGCGTATACATACCCTTCTTTAAGCGCCTCACAACGACTGACTTTTCTCCCAGGTTTCATGTGACGATCATTGGGGATAACAATGTTGCCCATGACATGAAGGTTTAGTCTTCACTTTGTATCCGTTCTCCACAAGCTTCCTAAATCTTGGCGTCAGATCGTTGCGGACCATATTGGAGAGACAGACGGGTTCGACATATCGGGAAACAACAACTACGTGCATGACGTCTCCGTCGAGAATGGCGATGAGTGTGTGACAGTCAAGTCGCCTACGGATGGATTCGTCGCGGAAAACATCCAGTGTTACTATTCTGCTGGTATAGTGTTCTCCATTTCGCTTTGGTTGGTCTCACAGAGGGACGTATTCTAGGGTGCAATATCGGTTCCTTTGGCAAAAATGGCGAGGGTGTCTTGTTGGTGCCTGCTCGTTGCGCTGTGTTGCCCAGGGCTCATGCCCGATTGTAGGGTTCAAAACGTTTGTTACAGGAACGTCACGCAATACAACGGTCCTGGGGGCATCGTGCTCAAGGTATAAAACAATGCGTCGCCATGTCAGGTGGCATTTCTAACACCGTTTTGGCGCTGTAGTCTTATCCGTCTGCGTCTGGCGTCGTCAAGAATGCAACATACGTCGAGTAAGTTTGTCGTGTGACCTGCCGTGTGTGGGTGAGACCCAGTATCTCTGACACGGTTCCAACAGTTTTACGTTTGTGAGACAACGTTTTCTCCTCGTTCGAGGCGTTGGTGAATGCTGATCAATATATCACGTAGACAAACGTCGCCCACCCCATCCAGGTAACGTACGCAAAACATGGGACGTGGACGGATTTATGACGCGTTCTCAGGTCTCTGATTTTTGGTGCCCGCACACGACGTGTCCGAGCACGACGGGGAACCTGACTTGGCAAGACATCACGTTCCAGAGGATCACCGGGACGGGTGATAAATCCAAACGGCCGACCATTGAAGTGAAATGCATCTCCGGACACGAGTAAGTACTAAGCCAGATGGAGCTTGTGTTTAGGTGGCTCGTCTGACGTAGTTTTCGGTTTTCGTGACAGGTGTACCGGCATAGTGTTTGAGGTGGGTGACGCGCCCGAATATCACCGTCGAATGGCTCGGAATAACTCACTCGTTCGTCTAGGACGTCATTCTCACCAAGGAGGGCGGTTCCAAGGCGGAGATAGTAATATCAAACGCATGCGGAAGCGGTGTGCCGAACATTCAACCTTGTTCGGCATGACCTCAGGTACGGAAAGAAAGAGGTGATTGATTTCTGAACAGAACGTTGCACATGTTGTATTGCCTTCATGACTATGTGTTACAAGTAAACGAATCCGAAAAGGTCTGGTGTTGAACTGCGTGAAGTGATGACGAGTAAATTATTTGGAATTGGAAGACTCGGAAGACTCAGGTTGCGCGGGCGCGGGAGCTGGGCGAGCAGCTGGAGGAGGCGCCGGCTTGGTCTCCTTGATCCGGAGCGCTTCCTCATGAATGTCCCGCACTTGTTTGGAAGTGCTGGTGTAGAAAGACAAGACAGACTTGCCGAATGGTGAAGCAAGGGCTTTCGCGTAATACTACAGCGCGTCATGAGCAAGAGCAAGGAAAATGAGGAGGTGATATACCTCGTGTGCTATCTTTGAGTATCCCTTTTTCTCATCGACGCTCTTTACACGCGTGTGGGCTTCCCTTAAGGTGGACTGGACTTTGCCGGAAACAGTCTGCTCGCGGCCAAGGGTCCGCTGACCCGCTGACTTGTCAAGGTCGGACATGAAGGACAAGAATTTCTTGGAGATTCCCTGCTTGTCTAAGAATAGGATTGAACATCAACCTTGGATTCGCTCTCTGCGGAAGACGTACTGTCTATTTCGATGGCACGCTGGAGGATGTGGTCGTGCAGCTTGTAACCTTTGGCGAGATACTCGGCAGCAACTAGAGGCAACGCGTTCAGACCGACGGACACACGTAGCAGGCCATTGGAGCGTTACTACTTACTACCAGCTCGTGGCTTGTCAGATTGCTCAATGTGAGGGTGATGTTCCTCCGCATCGTGATATTCCTCCGCATCGTGATGATCGCTGGCAGCGTGCTCAACGTCCGAGGTGACGGTGAGTGTATTGCTACCGAGATGACCTCCGTTCAGCTAGGCATAACTTGGGTCAAATTCATGCTGCGAGAGAATGGTGAGACCATACCATGAGCGCAGTGTGTGCTGCAGAATGCTTTTCGAACGTGATGACGGCGATCTTTGATTTCTCATCGCCTTTGAGCTCGATGGATTTGATCCTGGATGGTTCTAAGGAATATGAGCGTTCTGTGACGAAATCGATACGTACTTTCCACAGAAGCTGGGGGACGTGTGAATGAGACGCCCAGGCCACGCGGACAGGGTCTAAGTTACCTGAAGAAGTCGTGCAGCTCCGCTTCGCTGGTAAGAGGGGAGAATCCAGAGACCTATCGAGCAAACGTGAGCAATGGTTTCTGGCACCGTCGAGGACGACACGCACGTCGACGGCTGCTTGGGACATGGCTGATGTTGGTGGGAGATCTGGGTTAGGGTTGCTCTGGTCATCTTCGATACCCAGAGTGGAGTCGTGGACGTGGGAAGTTCGGTTTAGCGACGGGTATGACATAGTGTTCCTGTAGGCAGTGCGCGGCACGACAACGACATTGATCAGCGGATGGGACATTGAATTGCACGTCGTCGACAACAGCGATGGCCGCGCCCTCTCTCGATGTCAGACATGGCGCGCCCGTTCGCAACAGCATCAGAGGCCTCCCCGCCATCCCCACAGCAGCGAGACCAAAATCCACGCATCAGTCAGACCATTCAAGGGATTTCTGGATCCCTCAGGTCACCGAGGATGGACAGGTGTGGTATCACGTCAATCTCGAGCGTTCGAGTCTGAAACGTTCCGCTCCTTCCAGATATACTACGCCAATACCCTGACGGGCAAACTCTCCCGTGACCTCCCGAGAGACCCTGACGACGACGTATCGGACGACGATCTCGTTGGTCTGACCGCATTCCAGTCCAGCTCTCGTTCGGGCAGCGGTGACGATCTCGCTTTCGTCACTGTCAACGACGCAATCGGATTCCCTCAGGTCACCACCGTCCCTCTCCCGGTCGATCCCACGGTGGCCGTCAGGGTGAACGACACGGTACCTTTGTCTTTGTCCCCGTTGCAAGTCAGCGGTATCCCTAAAACACCTGTCAAACCTCTTCCTCTCCCGCTTGACTCCGGCATGGCCACCGCCCGACCACGCGCTAATACCGACCTCACGTTTTCCAATCGCCATTCGAACCGTGTCCCCGGTGTGCTTTTCGACTCGCTCACGGCACAGTTGCGGCATCGTAGTTACAGCGCCTCGGATCCCTCTCGCCTCTCCCTCCACCAAAGAAGTATTTCTTCCGAGCGATATGCGTCTTATTTCCCAGCAATCCGGGAAGCATCTCGCCCCAGAGGGTCTACGCTATCATCCAACGTCCCTGACGTGCAGGAACCACCATGCACAGAATCTCCCCGGCCATCGTCCCCCACAATGCTGCAACCCTTGCCCTCGCCCACCCCAGAACTTGTATCAGAGCTTCTGCAGAGAGCACGACAGTGCATACATTCAGTGATCCTCCACCTTCGACAATTTGGAATTCCGCAGGTTGCCGAGGACGAAGAAATTGTGGATAATCTGATTTGCGTTGCCATCACGGCTGTTCGAGACCTCTTGTACGTGTCTGGACCATCGTTCCGACACTTGGGCGGCAGGAATAGAGCCGACAGAGGCACCAGCAACGCGTCCCAGACTCCCCTGGTCCCTGCTCAACGTCGTGCTGTTGCCACACTTTCCAAATTCGTCTTATCGGCACGGGCAGTCCTCAACGATGGACCATGGATTCCGAGCGACGATGTATCCCAACTCAGTTCGGATGCCGAGGATCTGGAACGCTCGGTGGTCGAATTCGTGTCCATAGCACAAAGCGTTCGCGGCCAGGGGGTTCTCGGTCCAAGACGGTTGCATGGTTACTTGACTGCTCCGCATGTTGATCCCGCAAAGGCGGGAGCCGGAGCTGCTGGAACATGGAAAGGGTTTGGGTGGGTGGACATCGAGGATCATGAGGAGGCTCCACGGCGAAACCTGACCACGGTGACATTCAATGAATTCGTGAATCACACGTCCATGGTTCAGGAGAGGTTGTGCACCCTCACAGAAGTACTTCGGGCGACGCGGCCTGGTATTTGAACCCTTTACGTCCCCCTTTACAGCTTGATTGACATAATTTGCCTTTGTAGCCGAAGTAGTAACCACTTGCGCTCAAGAGCTCTTTAGGCAGCTCTCGTCGCTTGTTCTCTTCCTTGGAGACATTCACATTGCCAGGCACGTTGACATCGAGACTGTCGATCGGGCCAAGCTTTCTGACGCTGCACAATACATGCGAACGGTCGAGAAAGCTCGTGTTCTTGTCCGTTCGTTCGAAGCGACTACGCAAGCAATCTACGACGACGGCGCTGCATTACTTATCGCAGCACAGCGTATCCGCCGAGTCGAACCTTGCGAATCTTGGAAAGGCCGTGACACTGCATATGACGCGCTGGAGACCTTGGGCTCATCCCTCGATTTTAACCTCAAGATTTCACGACAGAATCTCGAGGGCCTCATGCGCATCGGCATTGAACAAACCGCCATCTTGGAACGGTGTCACAAGACTCCTGTCGAGTGGCGAATGTCGCAGCGTAGTCTCGTTTCTGCAATTTTAGCGAACCAAGCCCTGGAAGCTATTTACGATGACCACGGAACTTATGATGTCGCGGCGGATGAATCGGACAGGATCTTGAAGAGTGTCGCGGAGGATGTGGACGAGCCACCCTCCCCCTCGCCAACGTCACCTGTGCCACCCGCTGTTCCAACCAATGGAAAACCGCCCAGTAATCAAGTGCTTGAGGAGATTCTGTTCGAAGATGATGACCGTAGGTTCGTTTCCCGTTCATCTTTGCGGAACCTCACGGTTGTTCTTCCCGTTGGATGATAGTCTTAGAAACGATACGTACGCCTCCACGACCGGATAAAATCAAAGCATTTTTTGGTGACGATGCACCGTCGCACTACTTGATTTCCTTGAACGCCGAAGCAAAGCCTTGGTATCTGCGACCACATTATAACCCTGAAGAGGTCCTCATTGACCCAGACGGCACTGTCCGAGGTGGAACTGTTCCAGCTCTCGTTGAAAGACTCACCGCACACGAATATGCAGGCAAGTCAGCGATATTCACGAATACTTCTAGGCGCTCATGCACGAGTAGATACCAATTTCACGAGGGCATTCCTGATGACATTCAAGTCGTTTATGACACTCGACGAACTTTTTACTCTCCTTGTGGAACGTTTCTGGATTCAACCACCTCCCGACCTGAATTCGCGGGAGCTTCAGGATTGGAGACACAATAAACAGAATATTATACGTATTCGGTGAGTTCGCGTTGTTTTGTGTTATTGCCGCCTCTGGACTGTCGTTTGTCTAGGGTGATTAATACGATGAAGTTGATAGTACAAGACGAAGACTTGGTGGACAAGGAAGATCTGGGAATCCTCAATCGGATGGCACAGTTTGCGTCGGGGAATGACGTGGTTAAAATTGCTGCCGCGAAACAATTATTGGCTGCGATCAAGCGAGTTGTTCGTCGGTTTCTTCTTCTCTGTTCCCAAGGCTTTCTGAACATCTGCTACTAGCACTCGGGGAACGCTAGGAAAGCGATGCCGCAGTCTTTTGTTTCTCCACCTGCGCCTATCGTTCCAAAACGGATAGAGTTACTAGACATAGATCCGTTAGAGCTTGCGAGACAGTTGACAATCACCGAGAGTCAACTGTACCTGAAGATCAGACCTTCTGAATGCTTACAGCGCTCGAAGCAATCAAAGGCGGAATACCACGACGGTGTCGCCAACTTCATCCGCAGAAGCAATAGGGTATACGTCCGTGCCATTCCCTAGTTCTTTTTTGACCAAACCATTTGCAGATTGCACATTGGGTGACGTATTCCATTCTGTGTAAAGACGATCCTCGTCGCCGAGCTGCGGTCATGAAGCAGTTTATCCTCGTTGCCGAGGTCAAACTTCTATCCTCAGGTTAATTGTGTATGCTTATACTCCATCGTAGCGATGTCGGTCTATCCAGAACTTCTCCACTATGATGGCGATCGTTACAGGATTGAATTCCTCTCCAATCCATCGCCTCAAACGTTCATGGGAGCAAGTTAGCTCGAGATACATGTCACAATTGGAAAGTTGTGAGACGCTAATTGATTCTTACAAGCACTACAACAGCTATCGGCACACGTTGGCTACCGTAGCTCCTCCCTGCGTCCCGTTCGTCGGTACGTCCCGCCCGATGCAAATCGTGCGATGTGTCCGTGTCTGAACGATCCTCAAACCCCTGCAGGCGTATTCCTGACAGCTCTGACACACATACAAGACGGAAGCAAAGACTATCTCCCAGGTGACCTCGTCAACTTTCGCAAACGCCAGAAATCGTCGGAAGTTATTCAGGATCTGCAGAGGTGGCAGACTCAACCACACAACTTCCACCCTCTCCCCTCAGTACTGGTCTTTATCAACGAATCGCTGAGCCAGTTTGGCGATCACGACGCGAGCGAGGTGTTTTGGAAACTGAGTTTGGAGAGGGAGCCGAGGGAAAGAGACGAAGAAAAGTTGGCCAAGTGGTTGGCCGAGAGTGGGTTTGGTCAGTGAGTCGGGGTTGGTTATGTTTGCGTTTGGATCATGCGTGTGGGTGGTGTGGGTTTTTGTGTTTTGCATCATACCCCTACGAGCCATCATGGACTCAACGAAATTCGGACATTGGAGGCATTCTGTTTGTTGTAGCAACTGGCATGTTGTTTGTGCTCTTTCGCTGGGTGTTATTCTATTGATATTTATGATGCTGCGCAGACGCAGCACCATCTGCAACTGGGGACTGCAAATTGCAATTAAGTTCGTTTTATTTGGCGCAGGAACAGGGTCATTGTCATTGTCACTGTCAAACGTCAAATGGTTGGTCGTAGGTTGTGCACTCGTCAAACATGTCCAAATGGCATCTTGCCCCTTGTTTCACCTTATCTCGTTTCACTTTACCCCTGAGTGATTACAGTATAAATACCTGCCGAAGTCGCCCCGAACCTGTGTATACCCATACACATCCCATCCTACCTCTGGCTCGCTGCTCAGACGATGCAGCTATGAGACAAGCCATATGGTATCCCCCGGACGATGGCCGCGTCCCAGTGATCGCGGCCGTGCACGACGTCCATGTACCACGGAGCACCATGAAAAAATGGTTGTGCCCGTGAAGCACCGCTCTACTCGAGCGAGGAACATCATCCTGGCGCCAGGGAAGCAGACGACGGAAGCCCCGTTGTCGCCCCGCGCTCGCGGCCAGTGAACACCGATGTCCTAGACGACGCGGCTACGCGAGGAGCGTGATGGTTAGCCCATCTCTTACCAGCTCACAGTTGTCTCCCTGTCTCCTGGTAGCATCCACGAATGTGTTGTAGTAGCGACGAAACCCCGGGCCGGTTACGGGTACGCTTCGGCGCTGCAAAGCTGAAATGTGCGACGACGCGCTTTGTCTAGGAAAGAAAATGAACAACCTCTGGCCGACGCTGGCGACGAGCCGTCGAAGCGTATGAGAGTCACGGCGCCGTTCGCCCAGTGGTGAGCGCACCGTATGGTTTGCCAGGAGCTAAGCCCGAGTGGCACGGCTTGCAAAGAAAGACACTTCGAGAATAGCTCGGAAGCGCGGGAGAATCCAATCGACCTGAGAAAAACTGTGAAAACAAAGGGCGTGTAAGTCCTGCAAGTCAGGAACCCGGGTGATAGAACCAGCACGACAGATAACAGGGGGACCTGATTGCGTTGGGAAAAAAAAGGCGACGAGACCCAGACTTGGACAGCTCAGGAGGATCTACCCCATATTTGAAATTTGAGCAGCAGCGATGGTTGCCCGCCAAGTGGGGACGTTGACTCGAAATCGTTAGCGTCATCATTATCTGGATAGTCCTGATCGGCAATCTCACAAAATATGTAGTCGTGCCTCCGGGAGGTAAGGGCGGCGATGCAAGCATTCTTGTTCCAATGGAAAGAGACAAACTTCTTGAATAAATGAAGTGGGGAAGCTGATGAAGCCTATACATACTATGCCCCATCAAGCATATGACAGGTGCTTCGCAATTGCCGAACCAGTCAGTTGAAAGATACTCATGTAGGCTTGAGCACTCGTCATATGTACTTGAATGGACTTCAACATTCCACACTCTTATTTCATTTGTCTCTTGTCTCGTCCCTTAAAACAAGGGTGTTTGTTTCGTCTCCCTTTCCGTCTGGAGGCGTGACTGGTTTTTCTGGGATCGCTGACAATGATGATTCAGACATCGACGATTCGGTCGAGCTCGACTCGTCCTCACTGGGCAAGCAAACGTCGCTGCCGCTCGAGGATGGGCTCGACCTTCCTGAGCTGTCTGACGTCGCTGTGTTTTTTTTTCCGACACGATCAAGTTCCTTTGCCAAATATACTTGCAGCTCGCGGCGCTGCAAAGCTGGATCGAGCAACAACTCACTCCATCTAATAAGAAAATAGACCGCCTCAGGCCGGCGCTGAGGACGAGCCGTCGAAGCATATGAACTTGAGAGTCTCGCCCAGTGGTGAGCACACCATATGGTTTGCCCTAAACAGTCCGAGTTGGCACGGCTTGCAAAGAATTCTGCCCACTTCGAGAGTTCTCGGAAGCGCGGGTGAATTCAATTGAACGACTTGATGAGAAAACCTTGAAAAGCAATGGCCGTAAGCCCTGAAAGTCAAGGACCTGGGTAATAGAATCGGCACAACAGATACCCCTCGACGTCACTGTTGTTTTCGTTCTCTATCAGAGACTCGTCTACTGTGCGACCTTGTCCTGCACACCATCAAGAAAGGTAGAGCACCCGTATGGGGCAACGGGGCGTGGGTGGGAGGAGGGCGAACGCCTTGCTCAGCGAGTTGCTGATGACTATGGTCGGAGGAACGGTCGTCGAGCAACAGGGTTTCAGTTTCAATGTTTCATCGATGTGATGATGACCAAAGGAAGTGCCCCGTCAGTTAGAGAAGTGTGCGACGTGCTCAAGACATCATCCGATGAGAAGCCATTACCAGTGCTGTACGCGATGGTCGCGGGCAACCTGCTGCAAAGAATCCAGTAAGGACAGCCAATCCCGCCGGTCGTGAAGTGGACTCGCGACAGAACCACCGAAGGAAACGAGCGCGTAATGGCTGTGTTTCCTCGAGGAAGCGTAAGTGCAGTGCTCCTGTGCTCCGCAGCTCACGAACTTCGTGCACGACCGCGATCATGCGGCCATCGTCAAGCACGGGAGTACTAACCATCGCCTATGGTTGCGTTGTCTGCGCAGCGAGTGGGAGGGTATGGGTTCGGGGCTATTCTTCGCCCCCGGGTGCTCGTATCGCAGACAGGTCGCTCAGCGCTCGTTGTGTCACGAGCCCGCTCGGCGACATTGTGTTGTCCGGGCCCATCGGGCGTTTGGCAGACTCGGATGGCCGCTGTCAAGATGCCAAGAATTGTCACGGTGGTCTGTGAGAATCACTGAGTCACACTGTTCACACGGTACTCTGAAAACTGCAACGCCGCACGCGCGGTCGTAATACGAAACATGGAACAGCGTGCCCCAACACTGGACACTTCCTATTGTTCGGCAGTGGAGAGATACAGAGTGAGCATCGGATTCAAGACCCACACGCAATCGGCGCACGCCTGACACGTGCCGCTTGCAACCTCGGCCATCGACAGGATGATGGCCGTTGCTGAGAGAATACTCACTTGTTTCCCCGCAAAACCCTCCCTTGTACCTCATACACCAGGTGGCCGACCTTTCTTGTCGAAGGACACAGCTATAGTAACGTCATACCAACCCCTTAGAACATAGCTTTTGTTCATAGCGTGGAGCCTCTGCCATCGAGGCGCCTCACATTTATCAATGCCATGCTCTGAGTCAAGTCCACTCCAAACCATAACTCCACTCGACCCATCATGCTACTCACCCTATCCTCCGAATCCGTACGCAACACCATCTTCACCAATGAAAGTGGCCAAGTGCTATACAAGACGTCGCATCCCTTCAAGCTGGGCACGATGGGGACAACGACGATCCAGAAAGTCGTGCCTAATACGGATCCAGTGGACATGCGTGACCAATTCGACGTGATGGGAGAGATAGAGTGGCATTTATTCGGATCGTCAATCTTCCGCATCAATGGCGAAGAGATGCAGTCCAATCATTTCCTCCCGCGGCATGGGATCACGGGACGGTGTGTGGTGCTATTCTTGGTATCCATTGTGTCGATTCCGTCGCGTTCATGCTTGCGCTTCTTGCAGTAAACGAACCTTTACAGGACCGGATGGTCGCCCATATAGATGGGATATGCTGTTTGACGTGGTGGTGGTGAGCACAGACAATGTGGAGGTTGTTTTTGCGTTGAATCGTTCCTGCAGATGTCCCGGGACGACGGGTCAAAAACGGAGGTCGCAAGATATCACAGGGGTTCGCTTGGCATCATTGGTCCCAAAAAGAAGCCCCGTCTGAACATCGATCCTGATGTCACACACATGTTGGACTTGATTATTCTCACCTTTGTCTACGTGGAGAAACTGCGTATGGACAAAGAGAGAGCTTCCCGGAACAGCAGTGGAGGTGGGCCATGAGACTTATTTGTGGAGGTCTGTGCAAACTTGCCTGGGAATTCCTCCCTGATTGCACCGGCACTATCAAGAAGCAGGGCTGTATTGTGTTTTTATAATTGGTTCCTATGGGATTTATCTGCAGGAACGCCATGACGGTGTTCACTGGCAGCCAGTAACCCATCCAGTCCGTCTGGCTTGATTGAATCGAGGGATCATGTTCAGGTCGACTCAAGTACTTGCACACTACTTGGCTTGCAATTGGCATGTTACATGCGTTCACTCACGCTTTGAGCGCAAAGTGGCACCGCGGGGTGACGACAACGAAGATTTCCTTCTTCCTGTTACAGGGATTATCATTATCGGTACTCTTCGGTGGAAATCCATACGGTGCATTTGAAGGGTGAACTTTCCAGGAATGCCGTCTCGGGGACTGGTTCCATTGTCATACTAATATGAAACCTGGTTCATAGACGATGCAAATCGAGAGTTCATTATTCCGTTGAGTTCTTCTCAAACTCCAATGATGTGCCCGGTTCCGTTCTTCTCTTGACTTGCGTACAGTCTCATATCACTTTGCCTATACAGTGATCATCAACCAGAAGAATAAATCGATTGTTTCTTCATATTTCTTCAATTGCTGACTGCTGGAGTTCCGGATCACGCGCTTGGGGATGGCTTGTTAATCTTGGTGCTGTCGATTAGGAGATAAATGCTTACTGTCGCAAACAGGAATGTCTGCCTTTTCCCTTTCCTGACTTGCCGCATTCTGCTTGACATGACCGATACAACTTAGTTCGTCACTGGGTGGGCTAACCTTGCGTGACCCCCAAAAAATTTAACGCTCATCAATACTCGAAAGCACTTCTCGTGGTATCGGCTTGGTGACAACCGCCTCCTCCAGACACCAACAAACACCGTCTTTGCAACCTGTCGTTTGTCATCGAAGGCAGCCGACCTCGCATCCCTCGCCTCGCTTCCCGGGACACTCACATTGTCGAGCTAGATGTTGCAGTCGAGGCGAGCACGAAAGCCGGTACAGACGAAGTGCTCTGATCCTGAATGGCGCTAGTCTCGGCTACGTCCGCAATAATGCCGCTACCATCAGTTTGTCTCCCCGTCGTGATGATCTTGAGTTACTTCGGGACTGACCGCTTTCTCTCGTCCCAAACGTGGAGAACCATGGGGGCGATCTTGCATTCAACTTTAAACCGACGGACCTCGCTGACACGATGGTCACCAATGTCACTACTCATCTCGCGGTATCTCCTGCAATCGAAAAGTCGAACAGGAAGGTCATCATGAACATAACCAGTGGACTTGCTAGGATTGCAAGCGACCATGGATCTAAATTTTCTGGCTACAGTATCAGCAAAGCTGCAGTGAACATGCTCGTGCATCGACAGCCTTTGGTTGTTTGCCTTGTGTTTTCTAACGTGGCGTCATTCCTCGGTTCGCCTAGACGTACGAGTAAGCTGGCGAGCGTCCAGACACAATTCCTATCATCTTGGACCCTGGTTAGGTCGATACCAAGATGGGAGGCGAAGGCGGGTTGCTTGAGCCCGGAATCTCGAAAGTCTGGCAAAGGAGAGCACGAGCAAGTTCTTCAGGTACAGAGGAAACGAGATTCCTTGGTAAAGCTGAAATTGACTGCCTGGGTGCCCGTTAGACTTTTAACTATTTCATTATTGCCATTATGATTCTCGAAGATGGTTCAGCATCAACCTTGGGGTGAAACCAAAACGAAATCGTCGGGGACTCGGCACGGAATGCAGTGCCGCCCACTGGGTGGCCACCGCCGACGTATAAAGCAGCGTTAAACACAAGATAGTTAAAGTGTCAGTGCAAGCAAATGGAGTTACCAGGTCATATGATCGCGTCAAGGCCATATCGGGCGAATAGGAGCAATTGGAACCTCTTGCATGTACGATGCAGAAGCGATACAGGGGCGCGAAACGCGAACGCGAAGGCACAGGAGTCGATCGAGGGCGAGCGTGCGCACTTGGACCGCTAGGCGACGCGAGCCACGACTTTCCTTTTTTGGACACCGTCGAGCGCAACACTGCGCCACCACATTCGCGATTGATAGGGACACAATCTTTACTCTAGGCTACATACCAAAGCTTTTACTGTAACCATCCCTCTGCTTATATCCCCTGTCATCATTCTCAAGTTAGGAAGGGGCCGCACCCTGGGAGTTGGAGCAGAGGTCGACTTGGAGTCCGGTAATACTAGTACGGTCGAAGAAGCCAAAATTTGAATTATCTTTGTCGTCACCATTCTAAGCTGTTTACTATTCCCCATATAATCTATCATAGATACCCTGAGCTACCTACCTGGATGCAGGATTGGATGGCTCGAAATTCTTAACTGTGTAGGGTGTGAACACGACAAAGATATGCAGGTGGACACATGGATCTTGGAAGTTCTTACAGCATTCTTGAACTGCGCACTGCAGGCTACTACTGGACCATGCAAGAGGTTCACACAAAGCTATCAAAAGTTGATCGAGTCCCCGTATGGCATCTAGAAGTATGCAACCTCATCCGATTCTTTCCAAAACGAGCAGGCTCGGTGACCACGAACTCGCACTAATCCCCGGACTAGCTGGCTGGACCGTCATCGTGCGATCATCATATCACAGACACGACACGCGAGTGCCGATTTGCTTCCGACCCCCGTCATCCTCTACTTTCCGTTTATGGTATTGTTAAAACCACCATTGATTCGGGATACAGGTTCCATCACTTGATCTTCCGGAGGACGTACGTAGGAATCGCTGGGAGGATGAAAAAGTATTGCCGTATAAGGCTATTTTGTTCATCCTCCTCATCTTGTCGCGAGGATATGCGACGTTGAAAGGTTGCAACGTACCTTCAGCGCTCAGCGGTGGATGCTACAGATATCCGCTTGTACAGGACGCAACTACACAATTCCCAAATATAGTACCGATTTTGGGACATCATCATCCTATATTGCCAAACGGATGAATCCCACTTGCAATCATGGTGAGGCGGACCATGGTGTGCACAGGCATCATATCCGTCAAGTTACGACTGGGTCGCGCAAAAGAATCTACTTAAGCACCAACCAATGCTACTCCACCATACCTGCATGCCACCTTTTCCCCAGCATGCAAATTCACATATCAAAGATACTGCGCACCGTCACTCGACACATACTCGGACTGACTCTATACGATATGATGCAGTCATCGCACGACTTTCGGGACGTCAAGGCAGCTTTGAGCGACAGGACAGATTGGTCAATCGAACTAGTGAGCACCTCCGTTTGGTCCATATTTCATCATCTCTCACCTTTGCACGAATCGTTGCACAGTTTCGTAGCTGCTTCACGTAGGGGACCATTCTCCTCTCTCCATGTGGACCCAAGCTAACGACACCACGTAGTATTCATCTCAGTAACGGTGGCCACTTCTTCACGCTGTGCGCATTGTTTTTCTTGGTTATGGCCGAGAACATACACATCCATTACGATCGACTCTCACCTGCAGAGCTGAAGGTATCTAGTCAAACATGGTATCTTAGTCTTAGCAGTGACCGCTGACCGCCCAGGAACGCGTTGAGAATATCGGTTACGCGACGTTTGCCATCCTCTTTGCCGTGCTTGACATTGGTTTCGTCATCGTTCGCGTCGCCGCACTCGTTGCATTGTCTGGATCCCCTGCAATTGCTGCGAGTCTTGTCCTCATCAGCATGTCACCGTCAGTCGTGATACCGATGCTCACCTACATTGCGAGACTTCTCAAACGGAAGGAACACGAGTCCGGTGGGGAAGTAGAGATGACTGCCAGAGTGGTTGAGGGGTTAGGAACCGAAGCCTCGTAGTGCAATGTCTCGTTTTGTTCATTCCGCCCGGCTCGCTGCTCAGATAGACTGTGGAAGGCGAGAACTGTTCCTCTATATTAACACTATTTTGTCCGCATGACACTTGGCATCTGTCGTACCTGACATTTTCCACAGGCTTTGAACGACGTGTCCTCGGCCACGAATCGGAGCTTGACAAGAAACAACGAATTTCATGGCTGTTCGCTGCGGCTGCGGGAAGGCAACCGCCGAAGGGAGGACTTGGCATTCGAGAACACAGCCACTACTGGCGGGAACCCGTTCGTAGCGCTGTTTCGGGTTTTCGTTCATAAACCCACGGGCGCTGCGACGAGTTCGAACGCGCGGACATGTCGAGATACCCAGAAGTAGGTCATTGTCCAGTTTGATGGAGTCCAGAATTTGCTGAACGAACGATACCAAGGCGGACGAGGCACAGCAAGGCCATTACAACGATGGATACAACCCTTACGCTGCCCAACCCGCCGCAACGAACCCATATGATCAGCGCCAGACACAATACAGTCAATATGATCCTCGATATTCAGCACAATACGAGCACAATCAGTATGATGCCCACCAGTCATATCCTCTCCCAGACCCCTTCCAGAATTCAGAACCCCGGTCCTCCTCTTTCGTTGCCGCACCGCTGCACGACCCATATCAGCAGCAACAACCGCAGGAGGTCTATCCTCTCCAAGAATCATATACTGCGATTCCGCCTGCCCCATCGCCACCGCAGCCCGTGAATGATTACATAACCCCAACATACAACCCATTCGACGACCAGGAGGCACACACGCCTGATCCACGCCCACGGTCGCAATTTGGACGTGCCTCATATAATGGCCAGGAAGACGAAATGGATGCAGGCGATATGCCGCTTCTACAGAGGGACAGCCCCTACCCACCCTCCGCTATGCCAGGCGGCTATCGGGACGTCCCGGACACCGACGACGCTCAAGAGATCAACATTCGTTATGGTCGAATACCGCAGCGCGTGCCACGACGGTACAAGACGCTGAAAAAGGTCGAGCTGTTCCACGGCAACTTCGTCCTCGACTCTGCTGTCCCCTCGAAATTACTTGATATGTGCGCGTTACGCAACGAGCGGGAGTTTACGCACATGCGCTACTCGGCGGCAACGTGCGATCCCAACGACTTTAAAGACGCTGGGTTTACGCTGAGGCAGGTCCATTATGACCCGCCACGACGCACGGAATTATTTATCGTCATGACGATGTACAACGAGGACGAGGAACTGTTTTGCCGGTCCATGCATGGCGTCATCAAGAATATTGCCCATTTGTGTAAACGGGACCGGAGTAAGACGTGGGGCAAGGATGGGTGGAAGAAGGTTGTGGTTTGCATCGTTAGTGATGGGCGCCAAAAGATCAACTCACGGACGTTGAGTGTCATCGCTACGATGGGGGCATATCAAGAAGGAATAGCTAAGGTAAATGCGTTGAATAATTACATGGGCTCCACTAATGGGTGCAAAGAACGTTGTAAACGGGAAGCCCGTGACAGCCCACATTTACGAGTATACCACCCAGAGTAAGTTCCTACGCGTTCTGCCTGTTATATATCCTGACACATTGCAGTTTCTGTCTCGCCCTCAATGAAGATCGAGGGCGCAGAGAAGGGCATAATACCCGTCCAGCTCATTTTCTGCCTCAAAGAAAAGAACCAGAAGAAAATCAACTCCCACCGCTGGTTCTTTAATGCATTTGGGCCTATCCTTCAACCCAATGTCTGTGTGCTCCTCGACGTTGGCACTATGCCTGGTCCCACTTCCATATACCATCTCTGGAAAGCCTTCGATATCAATTCCAACGTGGGTGGGGCCTGCGGAGAGATTGTGGCGCTCAAGGGCAAGTATGGACAATACCTGCTTAATCCGCTTGTTGCAGCACAAAACTTCGAGTACAAGATGTCGAATATCCTGGATAAACCACTGGAGAGCGTGTTTGGATATATCACGGTGCTACCTGGCGCATTTAGCGCATATCGTTATATCGCTCTGCAAAACGACGTGACAGGGGAAGGCCCGCTGCATAAGTACTTTTTGGGAGAGAAAATGCATGGTGCAGGCGCAGATATCTTCACTGCCAACATGTATCTTGCTGAGGATCGGGTAAGTGGCTAGTTTTTTCTGTGATCCATTTATTCATGAGTGTGTCAGATATTGTGTTGGGAGTTGGTCTCGAAGCGCGGAGGATCATGGATCCTGCACTATGTCAAGTCAGCCTATGCTGTTACCGATGTCCCTGATCAAGTTCCAGAATTGATATCGCAACGTCGACGTTGGCTCAATGGTTCATTCTTTGCTGCGGTGCACAGTACCGTTCATTTTCATTACATCTATCGCTCGTCACATACTTTCATTCGCAAGTTTTGGATACACATCGAGATGTTTTACCAATTATATAACCTGATATTCTCCTGGTTCGCCCTGGTACGTATTGTCTTTCTTCGTGTTAAATTGCCTTGGTGATGTTGAACCTACAGGGAAACTACTACATTGCCTTTGTCATCCTCACCAACGCGCTGGAGGACTACATCTCGAGTTTGCATTACCTGAATCTCGTTCTCAATTATTTTTACCTAGGACTTCTTATCACGTGTTTCCTGCTTTCACTGGGTAATCGGCCGCAAGGTGCCAAGTGGGCATATACTCTGGCTTTCGTTGGGTTTGGTTTGATCACGATTTATATGACGGTGCGTTTCGCGAATTTTTCTTCTGTCATATTTGCGCTGACATCGTCACCATGCGCACTAAAGGTCGCAGCGTTCCTTCTTGCTTACAAGGGTATTGAGGGTGTTGCCCAGTCGGAGGGCCGTGCCGTCGAAATTAGCGATATATTCACGAATTCTATCTTCGGGGACATCATCATCTCGCTTGCGGCAACGCTCGGACTTTATATCCTTTCATCACTCTTATTCGTGCGTTTACGTTCAATATATGCCCCATCGAAATAACTGACAACGATCTAGTTCGATCCATGGCATATGATCACCTCCTTCATACAATACCTTTTGATGGCTCCATCGTATATCGCGGTGTTGAACGTATACGCTGTGCGTCTGCTCCACTTATTTGTTTGAGACGAGTCACTTATCTCTAGTTCTCAGTTTGCCAATGTTCACGACGTGTCTTGGGGCACAAAGGGTGACAACAAGGTTTCCACTGACCTCGGGATTGTCTCTGTTGG
>JBBPNN010000387.1:0-27361 GCA_038090935.1 Hortiboletus campestris
GCGCGCTGAGACCGCCGCTGCCCGGTTCTTCCAACCTCTTGGAGGTGTCCTTCCTGGTCCGGCTACCAATGGGCATACGGGGAACGGGAAGGAAAATGGGAACGGGAATAGGGATTTATCGCAGATGCGCGTCGGTCGTCGTAGTGCGGACGGGCCGGACGAGATGGGGATGCTCATGAACGCGAAGCGGGCGTCCATGTTTAACACGTTGACGTCGCCGTTGATGGTACCCACCGATATGCACAAGAAGAGGTCGAGTAAGGATGGGATTATGGGCGGGACTGGGCAGTGGTTGTCCGTTGCCGGCCAGAGGCGGCAAAGCGTCATGCGTTGGTGAGAGGTGGGGGGAGGGCCATGTTTGTCACTCCTTGCTCTTGGTCAATTATTGCTTAACTTGTGGTGGAATGGTGGACGCATCCCAACAGTGTGGAACGGAATCTAGCTAGGTTGTACACACACTAGTACCAAGGATGTCTTTGCAAGTGTATCACCACCAAGGAGCTTAAAGCTATTCTAGACTCGTTCGTGCAGGTCTCCCGTTGATACTATGACGATGTTACCAGCGAGATGCGCGGTGACTTGGCGCGCCGCGAACCACCGCTCATGAATCATAGCACGACATACTCCTCCGCGCTCACCACCGCATCCGACGAAAATACCACCTCCTCTCCCCCAGGCACCCTCGCCACCTTCGCCACCCCGATCCCAGCCAAACTCCCCTGCGCGACAAAGGTAACCTTGACAGGGAAGAACGCCCCAACGTCATCCCCACCCACACTAAACTCGAGCGTGCCCGAGCGTTCGTCGGCGGAGATCTGGGGGATACACCAGTCGAGGGCGTGCGTGGAAGGGTTGAGCGCCCAGTTGGAAGAGGCGTCGGAGACGGTCGGGTATGAGCCTGTAGGGAGCGGTATGGAGATGGTGACGTCGTAGAGGGTGATGTGGTCGTGTTCGAGTTCATATTCAATGTTGACGTCGCACGTGCCGTCGTTGGAGGGGGACGGCCAGCAGTTGACTGTATGGAGAACGATCCGTGTGAGCAAGGATACCGGTCTGGGTTCCTCAAGGCGGGGAAGAGAAAGGGTGCTCACTCGAGAGGGGGACGTAGCTCTCGTCCTGGCCTGCATAGCGCCACTTGAGCACGGCGAGTGCCTGACCGACTGGAAACGCCCTCGAGGGATCCTTGAGTGCGATGATTTTTTCTTGGTTCGGGGTGAACTTGGTGACGCTGGGGTGTTGTTTGAATTGGAGATCGGACCCAAAGTCGGTAGAAAACGGCGCGAGGGCGAGTTTGATGTGTGCGCTGGACGGGTCGGCGACTTGGAGGTTCATATCGCCTTTGAGTTCCATGGATTTGACGCCGCCTTCGCGCAGAAGCGAGACCGATATGGTTTCCTTGGTGACGACGTGTACGCTGGAGAAATTCATGAGGGGCATGAGATCAAGCCTGGCGGAAGGACATGCCTTTCCGGGGTTACAGATGGAAGACTCCCCCGGGCATCTTTCTGAGTCTGGGTCGGTGGTTCGACAGGGACGGGTGTAGGAGGGGCGGACATGTCCTCAACGGTAAGGACCTCGCCCCCGAGAGCGTCCAGCAACTCTGCTTGTCTCGTTTTCTTGCTCCCGAGTTTCATACCGCCCGTCTTGAAATGAGGTGGGCGAGACGCTGCAGCGGGTGCAGGCGACACCGTGCGCGCAGCCGGCGCATCGGGAGCATCGTATCGGGGGACGGAAGCGTAGCCAGACGCGCCACCGCCGAGGTAGGAACCACCCCCAGCACCACTCCCCATGGCCGCAGCACGTTTCTGTTGTTCCCGGCGTTGCATCTCGAGTTGACGGGCGCGGCGTTTGAGCTCTTCTTTTGCCTCGGCTTCTTTGTTCTGTGGTCCAGACATGGCGTGTCAGCGCTCCCCCACCCTTTCTCGTGGATGATGTCGATAGTGAGGATCGGCGATGCTTACCCGTGCAATGATCTCCTGGATTTTCTCCTCGTGTGACTCCATTTCGAGCACGCTCCGGACCTGCATCAGATTAACGTGTTCCCGATAACCCAAGCTCACGATCTCGTCGAAAGCACCCAACAACTCAAACGACTGTCTCTGAATCTCACGCTCTTCGACGCTCTTGCACATATCTGACACCACGCGGGCAAACAGATGCAACGTATCGATGTCCTGGAGGATGTTTGATGCTTTGTTGGTGATGAGGAGGATGTAAAGATCTTCGAGCGGTTGGTAGACATAACGGACTTCGGCGGTTTCGACGGATGTGTGTTGGCTGTTGGCGGGGATGAGTTTTGGGAAAGATGCGAGGAGGGATTCGATCCTGGTTCGCGTCATCGGGTGGAATTGACGCGAGAGGACGGCTGTGTGGAATGGCTTCAGCGTCGTCGCAAAAAAAAAAGTTTCAGAATGTACCCTTGCCGCCTTTGGTACATATCGAGGCTGCCAACACGACCTGTACATAGCGTCGTGAAGATGAGAACGAGGAAAAGATTCAGCACTGACCATCTTGCTTAATTTTCGGGGTGTCCTCGATGGCTGCTACAGCTGCGTACTACGTGTCTCTGATATGATCACGTGACTGTAACTCTGTCCAGCGGTCCTCTTTCTGCCATTTCTTGTCCACCTCCCTTGACCGACAATTTACAGGTCATGACACACTCGCATCTGGTAGTAAAGTACGCTCTCAAGGCCATGGAGCGGATCGCACCGCTCCGACTTGCCGAAAAGTGGGATAACGTGGGTCGTTTCGATATCCTTGATTCGTTGCGTAGCTCCGACACCAACTGCAACAGGTAGGCCTCTTGCTAGGTACAGACCAATCATGATAGGCTTCTTTGCGAATGTTCTTTCTGATCTTTCTGATATTTCTGATGGGCGCTCAGAGTCACCCGTTCCGAGGCCGAATGCCAACCGTGTTCTATTAACGATCGAGTGAGACCACTTCTATGTTTACCACAACCGATGACGTCTTCATGATTATCTTCTTTGTCCAGCTTGACCTCCGCTGTTCTGAAAGAAGCGTTGGAACCCTCGGTAGCACTTATCGTATCGTATCACCCCACGATCTTCAAACCCCTTCCATCTCTCACACTCTCAAACCCACTTCAAGCCTCCCTCCTGCACCTTGCGGCAGCGGGCGTGTCGGTTTACTCACCACACACGGCCCTCGATAGCGTACACGACGGTATCAACGACTGGCTCGCGCGGTGCGCTGGAAATCCCGAACAAGTCAGCACACTAGGTTCCGTGAGTGCCTCGCTTCTCGGGGACCCCAAGGGCGACGAAGGCGGCCTTGGCAGGCTGCTCGCGCTGCAAGATCCGGTATCGATCGAGGAGCTTGTCGGGAGGATCAAGAAGCACCTCCGTCTCCCTTACGGTAAGCGGGCAAACCTGATGCTTTAAACGTTTTTTCGATGACGTGGTGGACAATGCGTACCCTGTTTTCTTTTTGTTTCCACCCGTTTGATCCCGGATGGCGATCTACCCGCGTGTTCTCTGTTCCGTTTCCTCCCGTTGTCTTTGGGCCGCACGTCTCTTGCCGTATTCGTCGTGCACACAAAGTCGACATCGGACGACCGGCGGTGCCACGTGAGGTACGAACGGTCGCAATCTGTGCGGGGTCTGGTGGTTCGGTGCTTGATGGCGTTGATGCGGACGTCTATCTCACTGGCGAAATGTCCCATGTACGTTCTTTTGGTTTTCTCTGCCGTCCCTGTTTCGTGCATGTGGCCTAGATAGTGCCCGTGACTGTTTCTGCCACGTCATGCCGACGATGCTATCACACGAGATTGTCTGTACTGATTTATTTGCGATGTAGCATGAAGTCTTGGCAGCAGTCGCAGCAGGAAGATACGTCGTCCTTTGTGAGTGTCTCTTTCCTGGGGTATCCCCTCCTCCCTCGCCTTTGCCCCTTGCTTCTGTGGCGGTGGAGACACATGCTGACGCTGTCACTCGCGGTTCCGGTTATGACTTTTCACTCCCGCGCAAATCGCCGGCGTCCCTTGCTCAGGTGGTCACACGAATACCGAACGCGGCTATCTCCCCATCCTCGCATCAAAACTGAGCTGGACGCTCGCCGAATTTGCAAATGAAACCCACACTTCCTCCCAGGCAGTACCACATGCGCCGCCAGGGTCCACTACTCCATCGGTCACCTTGACACAACAGGAACGGCAGGCACTGAGGAACATTCAGGTATTTGTCAGTGAGGCGGACAAGCATCCCTTGGAACGCATGTGACTTGCCCGTTGGGTGATCCCCTTGTCCGCATCTCACCTCACACGCGTTCATACGTTCGTCGTCATCACCGCGTATGTGTTTGGGAAGAGGGGGGTGGGGGATAGTTTTTGGGTTTCATTCTTGCGCCCCGATATGTTTAGGTCTGATTCTTGGCCAAGGTCTGTGTGACCCCTCGATCGTTTTCACTAGTATTTTTTTTTCTCGAGTTAGTGTCGCCACGCGTTCGCCTGACCGCTTGTATCGCGAGAAACTTTTGGGATTTGATTTTCTGAACCAAATACGTGTACGTGAAGATCAGACCCATGGTGAAAGCATCGGAAGAGGGAAAGTCCCGGTGTAACCCGCATCCCAACCCGCATCAGGTGATGGCATGCATTTGCATTTGAAGGAGGCTTCTACGAACAAGGTTAACGCAACAAGGACGTATCGCATGGCGCATGTACATGTGTTGAAATGAATCTACACCGATCTGTCAAATGGCCTGCAATGCTCGACGCCGCGTTCCCCCATCATCCGTCCGTGCCATCATCGTCTCTCACGCATATACATACATAGTATAACACGACTTCCATGCCCTGTTCCAAACTTTAACTGAAAATCTAAACGACCATGGAATGAATTGGATTTAGACAAAGTACTTGGAGCTCGTACGTATACCACGTTCGATGCGTCTGTGGATCGGACGATGCGGGGTGGGTTCTCCGGCGTGAGTCTAGAGGCACTTCAACTTCGGCTCTGGCGTTTGACCAGAACCCCTCTCTTCCGGTACCCGAGTCAGATGACCGCTTCTCGAACGCAAGGTGCCGCACAAGGCACAGCATTCGAACGGGGGTATCGATAACGGGTCCCGCTATGAAAGTTTGCGGCGTTGTCATGATGAAGTCATGCCTTTGAGAGACTAGTGGCCCGGCACGCCCCGAGATAGCGCCGTACGCCTTCTTTCAATTTCGGGAAAAAAAGGGGTGACATGTCTGGGGAAAGACGCGGCCGAACACAAATATGAACGCGCGAGCGGGGATACGATGCGATGCGAAGGCGAAGAAGAGAACCGAGTTGGGTCTTGATGACAGCGTTTGGCAAATGGGAATGGAATCTAAGGGTGTTGATGAAATAGGCACGTACACATGCGTTGTACAACCTGTCGGAAGTGCAGAAGCAGGCTCAACGGCAGCGGAGCACACGCGCGACATCATGAGAACCCCGGAACCGACGTTGCGGCTTGCCTTGACTTTGTTTTTGTGTCGGACCGATGCGGAGCCCAGAGATCACATGATACAGGTGGAGCGGTGATGGAGGTGGAGCGATGGAGTGCCATGATCGTCGCACGCGGGGAGGGAGACGCTGACGTGATCACACCAACCTGGCCTGCCAGTGGGGCGCTTCGAAAGTGGGCAAGGTCGACGGGGGTCCCTGTCAGCCCTGAAAGGCACTAGAACGTTCTCAGGATTGTCAGCGGCGCCCCGGTATACGAAACGGATGCCCATTAGCTTCCAAACGAACGGAAAGCCCTTCGCTATGTATTTAGTAGAGTCCATTTGTGAAAAAAAAGGAAGGATGAATGTACGCATGTCGCTTCCCACGCCTGATCGCGTCGGAGCGCGGACACATTCAAATACGCCACGAACTCAATTGAAGAATGCGAACCAGGTTTAGCCGTCGTTTGGAGCGTTCTGTGGCGAACGAGGGCATTGAAATGGACTTGTGGGGCTTCGACAGTATGGAATAATGGCCTCGAGTCATTCTTTGAATGTGGCTGAAGCGCAAAAAGTGGGCAGACGGCAAAAGTGGGGAGGGATAGCGTGAGTACCCACACGGTTGGTCACTTACACACGCACACGCTGTGCAATCCTGGGAAAATGGCCGAGAAGCGGATCTCGGTGCCTGGGGAGCACAAATATGAGTAAATGCGGAAGGAGGAAGAAGAGCGCAGGTAATTAGGAGAGAACCAATCAACGCTGAAAAGGAATCAAAGACAGGTGCGATCCGGGGCGGGAAAATCCGAAACACGGGACAGAATGATTTAGTCGGAGAAGGAAGGCCGAAGAAAAGAGGGAGAGACCCAGCGATGTCAATGATCGTGCCATCATGTCGACGCTTCTCTTGGTTGCCAGTGGGTTGTGGTGGAACACGTTTTGAACGCGAGATGATCAATCTTGTCCCGGAGAGGTTGAATATGAACGACCGAACGGCTGTCAGCGATTCGTACTGCATGGATGGGTGGATGGCTGGAAAGTGCGTTCGCCACAGGGTGCTTATCGATCGCTGGGTGGGATGAAGGGTGGTTCGAATTTCACACGGCCCAAGCCCCCCGTCAAGATTGAACAGTGTCGCGAAGCACGTAGCGGTGATATCGCATCATCATGATACTTGATAGAAGCGTTGTGGAAGGAAGCACGGGTCGACCGAGGGAGAAAGAAGAACGTGATGTGTGAACGTGTATCGTCCAGTCGGTGCAGTGAGGATTGAAAGGCATCCCAATGATAGACGCCATCGTGTGTGCAAAAGGTGTGGGGAAGCGGGGAAAGATGGGAAAGCCGGATGATCGGGGGTAAAAAGGGATAAATTTGGTGTTGCTGATGCATGTGAAGATGTCTTGGAAAGTGTGGGAGGGATGCGAAGAACGGACAAAGGTCAAATGGTCGTTCGTTGGACACTGGTCTGTGGCACTGAGATTACGAGCATCAGGGTTCGCGGCGACGCGGGGCAGTGACTCAGAGGTGCGAACCAATCGCGGAAATCAATGGGGGATGGGGACCCCTTGACGTTGAGGGGACAAGGATGTGAACCAAGGATGAACCAGGATTGGAGCGGGAAAACTGTCAGAGCGATATCAACTGTCAAGGTGTTACCAGAATTACCTCAACGATAGTATATCGCTGAATTAAGTTGCGGATAAGAGGCCGTCCAAAGTAGATGAGTCTGCTTGGCATGCGTGAGTTCGGAAACGCTGAGCTTGGTTGACAAGGACCCCCTCCGAACAGCGTGCGTATTAACAGGGGTTATCTTTTTACGCAGCGGCGTTGGGCGCAGATTAGATAGCAGATCCATCACATAAGGGAAGCTTACGATCTGAACCCCCCGCATAATGTATGATACTAATCGCATCTTGGCAGGTTACGCGACGCGATAAGCCTTGAAAGAACTGGACATGGTCACGTGAATGGGACGCGTCAGTGTCACTCCCACGGTCACAAAGTCAAACATACGCGCGCGGGTTGTTCCACGACGCAATGGACCAAGACATGATTACCGACATCACGCTCGACCACCTACCAGATCTCTCAGACTCAAGCATTTCCTTCCAAATCCCATCCGGAAACGCCTCCACGGACTTGCTCCTCGCCGACCGCACCGACGGATTCGACTTGCTCCGCAATGTGGTCGACGACGACGTCAGCTTTGCACCCGTGGCGCTCACGCAAATCCGCGGACCACCCCTCACCCTCGGCGAGCTAACCCCAAAGGTCCAGGCGACGCCACGCTCACCACACGGCTCTCGATCACCTACGCCTACGCAAGTGCCGTCCTCATCAGCTAAGCCTTCCGTGATCCACCGCCCATTCACCCTCGGACATCACAGCCCTGCCAAACACAGAAGAACGCCATCACGCGCCAACTCTATGCCACAGCAGCTAGACAGTCCGTTGGTGTCCTCGGAGCGCTTTCACCAACTACGCGCGCAGGTAGAGACGCTTGGTAAGGTTGATGAAACGCCGCCCCACGTACAGGTGCATGCGATGGAGTCTGCAGAGGATGGCTCTGTCGGATGCACCAGTCTGAGTCCGTCACACGCTAGATCGATCGTAAGGAGTAACGCACCGCTTGCGTCCGGGGACCTTTTGGACCCGATTCCAGAAGAGAAAGACATTCCCCAGGATGTCGAGCCACCAGCAGACGAGGATTTAGTTATGGCTGCCGATGATGACTGTCCTGCTGACGCGACGAATATTGCTGTACCTGCCCCTCGCCAAAAGCCGACGCGAAATCCTCGGAAAATGGCCAAGCCTGTGAGTCAGCACTTGTAGTAAGCTCCATCTACGTACTCATGAGGTGTCTCAAAGACCGTTGCAGCTGGAGGTATCTCCAAGCGCACTGCATTTCCGGCAACACACGTGTCGAAGAAAACAAGGGGAAAACCATCCCGCGTTCGGGAAGCACATCCAGTGCACCCATCCACAGCTCCTCAACCTACCCCGGCGCCGCAATCTAGCGCCATTAGTACCGAAGAGGCACTAGTTCCGCCCGCTTGTATAGGTGGCGACATCGACTCCACGCCCGAAAATACCCAAATTACGCACCCTAGCACCGTAGGACTGACCGATCGCCTCGTGTCATACAGTCAAAAACTGATATCCTCAATTGGGTACGTCTGCTGTTGCGTTTCAAGTTGGTCATAGTGATTGCGGTGCCTTGCGGATGGCTTTCTATTTTTTTCGTGCCTTCTCGAAATTCGGTGCTGACGTAATTGTGACACAAACCTTGTTCAACGTTGGCCTACGCGAAACGGGCACTGCTTAGACTTTACAAGCCCTGCCCCGAAAGTTCTTTTATAGAAGTTTCCAACGATGCTGTTAGAGTGGCAGACCCACATGTTGAAACCTGGCCGCCTGCCGCTTCCTCGCACTTACCCCAAAGTATTAATGATATCCCCAGTACCCCCAGCGAGCCACTCAGGTTATCTGAAATTTCGCCGCACAAACCGCCATGCAACGCCCCGCGGCCAGGTTCCTCCGCGAATACTGAAACTCTACAGGATGGCAGGGAGCACGCCATGTCTCCCATGCGGCCGGCCAAGAAGCGCGTCAGCATGGACGCAGATCAACCACAAGAATACCACCGGCGCAAGAGGGGGAAAATAATGCTTGTAGATGTTGATTCCGTGCGCGGATCCTCAGATGAGGTAGTTTCCCAAGCTCAACCCCATCCAGCCAAGAAGGGGAACCGTGTCCACGAGGATCCACCTGTCACGCACTCTGAAACGCGTGACAGTACGTACCATCCGGGCTCTTCCAAGTCGACGTTACCTAGCGCACGCACCAAGTACAGACCCAAACTCACTTCCTCTTGGTGCAAGGGTCCAACACTGGATGCCTTTCCATACTCGTCCGGTTTGCGTCAGGTACATGACACGATTAACAGGGGTAAATACAAACGTGATGCAGGGCAATCCAAGGCGGCGAGCTTTCGGTCTGTGCCTTCACTGAGTGGGTTTTCGGCAAACTCCCACGCGCCGCAGGAAAAGAGGACAAGAGAAGTGAACGCCACAGCGTCCTCTCATGCACGCCAGCGGTCTGGGCCGACCTCGACCGCTGATTTACCCTTGATAGAGAAGAAGCCGGTGAGCTCCATTAACGGATTAATGGTCCTAAGTGCGCTGACAGTATGCTGTTATAATTGTTTGTTTGACATGCTTTTTGGCCATGCTGTACTTCTTTGTCTCTAATGAACGCGCCAGAATGCCACGTTGTCTGTGGCGCAGCTGACGAAGCCGGTCGGATTTACGTTTCGGGTTGATGCAAGACTGGAAGCGCGCAAGACAGAAGAGAGGTTGGCAATGAGTGAGCCAGGGCAGGCGCATTCACTCCATCCTGTACCTGAGATCAAGGTACACCGAGCATCGCACCCAGCCGCATTCACATTTCACAGGGAGGGTGTCGTTCCGAGTGTTCCCGTTGTGCCCTTCTTCTTCTGCACGGAACAACGCGCCAAGGAGAGAGAGAAGTTTGATGAGGTGTTGAAACGTAAAGAAGAGGAGATGCAGAGGCTGAAAGAGGAACAACGGCGACGCGAGGCAGAAGAAGAAGAACGGGCGATCAAGGAGTTGCGTCGGAAAGCGATCCCCAAGGCAAACGAGATACCAGAATGGTATGCTGACATGCCGAAGAGAAAGGGACGGCGGTGTGAAACTGATGGTGGAGGAGACACGGTGAATTAACCATGGCATGATGCGAGGTGATACGATGTGACTCGGCCACGGGTTCGGACTGTTGTTCCATTTCTTCCTTGATTTCTTTTTCGCGCTTATTCGTTCGTTTGTATCTTTATCTCTAGTAGCCGCATGTTCTTTTACATCATGTCTCGTCCTGGTGATGAGTAGCCGCACTCCTTTTCTTTATCTGTATTCTGACACTGGGATGATTATTCTGGGATTAATGAATAATTGGGGATGGGAAGAAGGGCGATTTAAACGCATTACAGCCGTTAGATGACCTGCAGCATGCATGGGAGAAGCACAGGCACCCCGGCCGACTCGGAACCTTGTTTTTTTACTTTTCGTCGTCCAAATGAAGACGACATTCCGATCTCTTGTAATAGCCGTGAGTCGTGTGTCACACCCGTGCTTCGTTCGGGGGCTTGTCAAGTATGAGCCTTAATGTAGCCGTGTCGATCCAAAATGTGTGCGTGGATGTGTGATGACCGTACGACGCGAACGGTTCTCGCATGCAAGAGAGCGAGATTTAGGAACGAGATCCGACTTGTTTTGTTTTTCTGGTTGTTCTGCGCTTCGCTTTCTGTTCTTCTTCTTTTACTTCTTTCCTACAAGTTTCGTCCATTTTCAAAGTGGCGTTCTCGCATGCCCAGCGTGGATGGCGTGAACCAGGGAGACGGTCCGTGCGGGGTGTAGACTCGGTGTTTGAATTCGCTGAGAAGGTGTCATGTAGCCTACTAGGGGGTTCCTTCGTTCGAATCAAGCGTTTGGTCAAAGATCTCTAGTACAAGGTGTCTAATCAGGAAAGCGTACGTGACGACTGACTAACTCGACGTCCTGGGGGTCATCGCCTCCCCGTGCTGAATCATGCCCATCAATGTACCGGCGACAGGCCGGCGACGTTTGACCAAGGTAAATTGTGCGCCATCCTAGGTGGCTCATTTTGCGGTGCGTGTCTACATAGCCTCTTCCGCACCCAAATAAACGTCCGAGGCGATGACGATGACTTTTGCTTGTCATTTTGTCTTTCCTTGGCGTGGCGCGGTCGAAGGGGGGGAGGGGCGGAGTCGGAGGCGGAGAGGGGTGTGTGGGGGGGGGTCGAGTTGCCCCGCAATACAGGATTTTTTTTAGATTTGACACGAACAGGTGGTGGCAAAACTGTATTGCTGAACGAAATGTGGGCAAATGTGGTGAGATGACGAGCTTCCTTGGCGGAGGATTCTGGTGCGTTCCTGGACATTGTTCAGGTGCCGTCCACACGTCTCAATCTGATCTGTTTGATGCATGACGAACGAGAAGCGTATAAAGAGTAATAATGACGAGAGGGTGATGTGGGATGTGATGAGGCACGCGTGATTGGGGGGGTCAGGGAAGCAAATTAAAAAAAGAGAGATGGAGAGAGAGAGAACAATGGATCAAAAGTGAATTGCATTTTTCTCGGCGTCATTCATGTAGCGGTGATGCGTGTGTGATTAGTTACAGGGAGTGTGCAGACGTAAAGATGAATGAGCGATGGCTTGGTGGAGGCAAGGCGGTGTGCGGCTGCGGACAAAGGTGGTGAGCCGAACACGTTGCGAGAGGTGTGGAGGGGGGCGTGTGCGTGTGGAAGGGGGGGAGGAGGGTGATGTGGAGTGGCACGATATTGGATCCGTGGATTCGGGCTGAATCAGCAGTAAATCTGAGTTCAACATGGCTCAACACAGCCCAGCGTGCCGATCGCTGAGAAAGAGAGCCGTGTCAGTTGACAGGCAACATTTCCTAGTCGGGTTAGATACAGATACTGCCGTACATTATGTGGACGAAAAAGACAGGTCTGAGCCGAGGAATAGGTGTGCCGGAAGTGTGGGCAGCTGTGGCCTCGAAAGGCTATCGTGGGCCATGACCAAGCGCAGAGCGCCCAAGAAGAGACCTGATTGAGGCTGTTTTTCTTTACAGACCACCTTCGAGCGATGCTGCCAAGGGTTCCCCTCCTGCTTCTTTCGGCATCCATCACTTATGGCTAGGGTGCCTATTCACCCGCCATCACTGACGCCACAACACGTATCCTGGCTTTTTTCCTCCCCGTCGGAATTTTCATGGCTTTCTGTCCACATTCCGATAACGGAACTTCTCCCCGGCCAGCTGCCTCCCCGGAGACATATAAAAGCATCCGTCTCCTTTCCCTTCTTCCCCACTATCCCTGTTCTCCTCATCGCCACTCCTCGCCTTACAAATGCATTCCGCTGCTGCTTCCTGTGCCTGCGCATCCGCCTCCTCATACAGCTCGATGACGCCCGCTCTCCATTGCGCCCACGACGCGGCTATCCCTGTCTCACATCGCAATGGTCATGATGACTCGACCACCCTTGTGAACGCAAACGCACCCCAGTGCTGCCATTGCGGCTGTCGCGGCTACCATTCCGCCACCTGCCCCTTCCGCTGAGCATCTCATACCATCTCACGCTATTTATCCCACTGCTCGTGAGTCTTCCTGTGCCACGTATGCCACTCAGACCTCTAACGTGCGCCGTCGCAGATGATCCGCTCAACCATGTTGTCACCCCATTTATCGTCGATCGCATCTGTTGTCGAGCACTGTATCACCATACGCATATATCACGTGCATATGAGCACCCTAGTCTCGAGGTCTTTCTTGTTACAAGAGCCTCATCCATGGACATCCCGCAGTTGTACGATCAGCACAGTTCGTCACGCTTCTCTTTGTTGTTTATGTGGCGCAGTCGTTTTTTGTGTGGGGGGACAATAGTGTTGTCATGCAGGTTGGGCGGGGAGTACTATATCACCATAGACTCAGACACATATGCCGAGAGGCCTGCATTGTATATCACCCCACTTGCACACGAACACAATATCACTCGAATGATCCTCCTCCCCGGTCCGATGACTTCATAGAGACGTCTTAGTTTGAACCTCCGCCGCCCACACACCCACAGAGTCCGGCGTCCCATGATGCGTTTTCTTATCCGCTTTCATCTCGGACTCTGATCAATAATCCCTCCCTGGCCAACCCGCCCGTCGCAGACGTCACCGTCCATCCCAAAAGAACAGCAACTGCCTGAACGGCACATCGAGTGCTGATCGTCCGACGTCCATTCCCGATATAACCAAAACATGTGCCCGACATGGCATAATGTGGCAGAACCTGGTATTATTCAAACGACTCGTCCCCACCCACACGCGGACGTACACCCATGGACGCCGTCTGCGAGGTCGGATCGCAACCAGCGTCGCGGTCGGTCATGGACGGAGGTGGTGTCGGCGTCCTTGTAAATTGTGTGTGCCTTTAAGCGGACTTTCCACGCGACGCTCGGACGTTTCACGCGCTGATAAGTATCACGTTTGCGAGAGACATGTCTGATGACCCCAAGGGTACACGTCCGGATCATCGGTTTCAGTCCAAACAAGAAGAACCTTGGACAGAAATACATCGACAACCGTCGGGGGGTCGCTTTTCCTTGTGGGCGCAGAGCTATTTCTGACAAGTCGGTGCTCCGACTCGCGACAAGCTGTGAACGAATTGCTTATTTTGGATGCGGGCGCGGGAGCGCCCTCACCTGTGCAGGCTGTCTTCACGTCACGGGTGAACATGACTTTGAGCGCTGATTTGTCGTCAGAGGTGCCTTCTCATTCCGATGAACTCAACGTCTCCTTCCCTCAGGAACACGTCCTCCTCTTGACTCTGAACCGTCCCGAGGCCCTCAATGCAGTTTCATGGCAACTCAACAACGACCTGACGTCGGTCTTGCGCTGGTTCGACGACGAGCCAAGTCTCTGGTATGTCCCCCACTCAACGTCGTCTCACCAGTCACTTATGTGTGCCATCGAGGATCGTGATCGTCACCGGGCAAGGTCGCGCCTTTTGCGCAGGAGCTGACCTGAAAGCGTAAGCCCATCAAAGACGCCACCGTATTCTCCTCTCTACGTTTCTTTCTTTGACACGCACGTTTTCCTAGATGGTACCACGAGCACGTGGATAAAGGAGTGACCGAACAAGAAGCCATCGCCTCGTCCTTGCATGGATTCGCAGCCATCTCGCGCCGGCACACGTCGTGTAAACCGATCATCGCTGCAGTGAACGGATTGGCCTATGGAGGCGGCATGGAGCTCGTCCTGAACTGTGACATCGTCATCGCAAGCGAGAGCGCCATGTTTGCGCTTCCCGAAGTGAAGCGTGGCGTTTTGGCAGCACAAGGGGGTACGTCTCGTTTTTCTTTGTTGGGTTCGGCCCCGTTCGGCCTTTGTCTCGCGTCTGTGTTTATGTTTCAGTATGACGGCGTTCGACGCCGGTGGGTTTGGTTTTCCCCATCCATCCCCCGTGGCTGGTTTCTCAAAGTCTGGGGGTCTATGAATAGAGACGGATAAGCGCTGACGCCAACCTGTCTTCTCTCTGCAGTCATTCCCAGGCTGGCGAAGATAGCGGGTCACCAGGTATGGCGCGCATTCAAGGGTGATTCAGCCCGCTATGGGTCTCCGCATACTGAGAATAAAAAACGCCGTCGGTGGTTCCGCTTGGCATGCAGCTTGCTTCTGAGATGCTACTTTTGGGAAACCCCGTCAGTGCTATCCAAGCCAGAGATAGATTTCGATTGTGAGTCCTCGTTTTCACACACTATCACCGCGTATGATCTTATGCAAATGGCGGGACTTCTTTTTTGATAATCACGGCTCACGTTCATTTCTGAATCCACAGCGTAAACGCCGTCGTTGAACAATCAAACGTTTTATCTACAGCACTTGATGTCGCACGCCAAATCACGATGAATTCGCCGGATTCCGTGCAGAGCTCGAAAGAGGGTCTCGTTCTCGCGCAGAAGTACCACATTGAAGAGGCGGTCCGGACCCATTTGCTCAGCGCCGTGAGTAAAAGACTCTACAATGGGGAAAACGTCAAGGCAAGTCCCCATCCTTGATTTCCTTGTTTAATCTCCCTCGTCTTGCGTGCTGCCATCCTTTACAAGGCACGGATAATTCGAGCCAAGTCAAACACGGCTTTTATCTCTTCCCTTGATAATTCGAATTTCTGACTCATCGCCCTTTCTTCCAGGAAGGTCTTACTGCGTTCGTGGAGGTATGAGTCATCCCCGTATGTGGTTTGCGCGGGACTACGTTGACGCTTCCCTCTGTTTTCTTTCCGGTCACACCCGGTGCTGGATGGTCCCGTTTGTTTCTGCCAACAGAAACGCCGACCGACATGGACGAACCCGTCTAGGCTCTGATCGACCCTTGAGCCCCACCTCTTCTCTTTCCGATATCGCCGCCGGTTATTTACAATCTGATGTTTGGGACCCTGAGATAAGGATAAGGATAAAGATAAACAACGCGCTTTTTTTTCGTTTCAGACGTGATCGGGATCGTGTTTTCGTTTTCGCTTCGAGTTTCGGTCGAGGGGTTTCGTGACCGTCAACCAATCGAGGTCGGGGGACCCTACCAGTTGTGCAATGGACTCGGCGTGTCGCTTCTTTCTTACTATAATGTCGGAAGTGAGTGTTGTCCACAAGGCGATGCACGATAACATGATAGGGTGCACGTTGTCCATTTCAGATAGTGATAGTGCGGTGTATCATGGTGCGATGCCATGGGGCGTGCGTGTGGTTCTGGAATGAAATATGCCCGTAATGTCAGGATCATGCCAGTGCAGTGGTGCGTTGCGAGGCTGCCACTCGCTTCGCGTTCGGGAGAAAAAAAAGTGAAATCGGTTGAGAATTGGACCCGGCATATCGGGGTGGCAAGAATAAAGCCACATGCACGAGGCTGTAACGTTACTCTGCGCGTCGGGCTAGTATCTTTTTTTGGATTTGGATCGATCACGGAACGCATCTGCGTCATCGCTACATCTCATCTGCACACACACACACGACGGATAATATGCATGGCTTTCCGGTCGTACATGGGCCGGGTACTGCGATCGTCGCCTCGGTGAAACCGGGCACAGCGACGCAACATGTGACACGTTTACAAATTGACTTGTTCGCTCACCGGCGAGTCTGGACTCTGGACTCTGGACCACACCTATCTCGAACGCCCGGCGTTGGGAATCTCTCTCTTTCGTCTTATCTCCCGCACCCGGTGTTTATCGTCCTACCGGGGCTACAAACCCAAACGCGCGCAACGCAACGTGTTACGGGTAGACCGGCGCGTCTGGACCAGTGGTAGCCATCACGCCTGGCTTATCTCCCGCCATTCTACCGGGCCTATCGACCACGTGACTCGAGTCTTGCGCGCGCGTGACGGGTAGACCGGCGCGTCTGGACCAAATGGTAGTCCTCTCTTTTGGTTTATCTCCCGCCATTCTACCGGGCTTATCGGCCACGTGACTCGAGTCTTTGCGCGCGCGCGCGCGCGTGCAACCCCCTTTGCTGTTGTATCGACGGTGCACGGAGGAGGGAAGGGGCAATGGATAAATGGATCTGACGCCTCGAGGCGCGTCGTGACACGTACAAAGGTTCGTGGCGTCAGTCACATGACGACCCACCCGAAAAGAGGCTTGACCAACGCGCCGTACTCATCGCCTGAACATGTTTCATTTGGAGTTGGCATGGGGAGAGAGGCAGCGCCTCATGTGGAATCAGGTGATGTGGAGTAAGAACAACACGAATCGGTTGTTGACATGTTCGTTCGCTTAGATGTGTATGAACTGCGTCGGCTACGTACGCGGTCCGCGAGGGACGTTGCGGTCAGTTCTCCAGTTGGGGTCGATCGTCGCTGTCCATAATTGGGACTCATTTGTTTGTGGATATGGATGAATGGATCACGAGATGGTGCGCCCTCCTGGCGGTGTTGTCGCGACGTCGTCAAGGGAAGCGACCCCCCCTTGTGGTTTCGAGCATGTGGAACAGGTCCGCATGAGTATTAGTCTAATGCATCACGGGGCGCGACGGGACGCCCACAAAAAAAAGAACTTGTATGCTGTGCAGTGCTGTAGCAATGCGTCACTGCTGGGCATTGAATTGCATGTGACGTATGACGTTGCTGAGTGTCGAGCTTACGACCCGTGCATGTCCATATACATCGTAATTCGACGACTGCGATTCAAGAACGTTTCGGATCTCGAGGTGCCAGCTAGTATAAGCACCGCCGAGGGAAGCGAGCTGGAGAGATAGAAGATATGGGGAACGTGTCACGTAAGAAAACATGCCTCGAGGAAGTCTGGTGCATTTACTTGTCGGGAGCGTGATTTAGCCGAGGTGCCGGAGGGCGATAGGAGGGGTTCAAGGTCAAGGTCCGATTCACTTTGGTATCACAGCGCAGACTGCCAAGTGAGAGAAGCCAAACGAGATACATGAGACAAGGATGGGAAACGTGGACAGGTTGCATTCGTCCGCAGTCACGAATCTCAAGGCAAGCTGAATGCCTTGTGGTTATCGTTCCGAAATAATCGCGCATGTTCACGAGCGTGGCTAGTTAAAGTAGGGCGTAAGACTGGTCAACGAGTCATCGACACATCCCCGAAAATCGGATCGGTGATCCTCGTTGTTGCAGCGTGCATCTGGCGACCTGTCGAACGCGTCCACCAGATGAGTACTCATCGCAAGACTGGCCGGACGGAATTATCGGGCATAATCGGGCACGCCCCGAACTGGAAAGAATATTTGGACGTGCGTGAGGACGAGAACGCTGCGCCACCCTTGAAAGAAGACGTGTTCGCATTGAGGTATTGGCTGATCCCGTAGCCATCGCGATCGAACGCGTTCTACGGCCGATCGGTAGAGGGCGTCCTTGATACACAGATTTGGAAAGAGACTTGCGTCGTGCGTCTTATGAGGTAGACACTCTAGCCTAACCAAATACGAAAGGGTGTCAACGCTCAGAAGCGAGTTGAAGTTGAATCGGACGTCCTGGCGTCCGCCGGAGATCGTTAGATTCGGTTGTGTTACTTTGTTTAGCTATGGCGATTGAGCTGCGATCGTGCGTACTGCGGCACGCCTGTGACTGCAGGTTGTTGAAGCCAGCAAGGCAAGGTTGAGGGGCGAGAACGTCCAATGAGATCGTCGAGGTGATAAGCGTAACCGAGTGTTCCACTTCTAGGGCTCCGGTCTAGAATATCAGGTGCCTCGCTGCCAGAAAGATGGGATCATAGTCATGGAAAGAAACAACAACACGACAGTAAATGGAGATTTCCGCTCACCTTGATGATCGTCTGACAGGGGGTTTGAACAGCCATGCATATCCGCACATTACGGTGGGTGCACCAGGTGTGATGCACGCAAATAATACTGCGATCTGTCCATCACAACGAGAAGATCAAGGACGACGTCTAAACTGGGTTCCTGCAAAAATTGGAACTGTTCGATGTCAAGGACCCCGGAACGGCAGCGCGCAGTTCAGAGAAAGGTTGCTTAGTAAGCCAAGACCTGTCAACGCATCACCATGTCCACTCAGGAAGAACAGCTCATCGAGCTCATGCTCGAGCTCAAGGTGCGTCTTCTTTCATTCAAATGACTTGCTTCGAATTTTTGATGGTTTGGGGCAATAGAAAACAACGCCGCAGCAAGCGCGGTCCATACTCACTTCGACGCCCCAAATAGCGTATGCGCTTGTCGCACTCATGGTGAAGATGAATGCTATAGACGTGCAGGTCCTCCAGGTACGTACGTTCATATCTCTAGTCCCTGGTCCTCCCACGACGTCTTTCATCATTGATCCATTGATCGCTGGCCCTTGGCCCGACTTCACACATTTCTAATGGATTGGCTCGCAGAAAACGCTCACTACGTACTCTGCAAACATGCCACCACCCCCAGCTCCGCCGCCTACGCAGCCATCTACGCAGATCCAACCAGCTTCCGCCGTACCTCCACACTTCTCGCAATATCGTACGCCTACTCCACAGACGCATACACCCCCTCACTATAACGGACACGGTCACACGCCTCAACCATCAAATCAAGTACCATACATGGCACAAGGTCAGGGTCAGTATGCTGGTCCTACTGGGTTCGGAACGCCGCCTCCTGCGGCGCCACAAATGAATAGTGTCGGCTTGCCTGACGCACTCTCGTCAATACCTGAAGAACAAAAGGTAATGTTGATATATATTGCTTATAACATTTTCCTGTGATCTGCGTAATAGCTCCTGGGCTGTCCCGTCGCGATCTTCCTAAATAATCTTTATTGCAATAACTATTCTCATAAATCCCCCTTAGGCCATGATAATGCGTGTGATCGCCATGACTCCAGAACAGATCAACATGCTCCCCGCGCCCGAACGGGCTGGTATCATTCAACTCGTGAGTTAATGTTTGATTTCTTGAATACCCTACTGAGTAAGATTCTTCTACTTCTGTGGCATCCTTTGCTGTCATTTCCGCTTGACATTGATGCCCGTCACTCTCCGTCCTTCCACCGCCTTGCGACCTCTCCACCCGAAATCTTGGTCCCGTCTTTCCCCACTTTTCTACTTCCCTGTGCTTTCCGCCTTCTTCCGCGACCTTGCTTCCCGCTTCCCGTAGCGTACAACACTAGGGTTGCATTCGTAGATGTGATTGTAATCAGGTTCTATTTCATTATTCGCGACCAGGGTTGTCTGAAGCGTGGATTTGGACAGAGATGATTGCATAGAAGTGATGTTCACATGGTCCACAGTCTTCGTCGCTTGTCATGCACCCCTGCATGCCCAGTGGGTCACACGCTCCCGTTTGATCAATCTCCCCCGTAGTACTCCCAGAAGGATCCCGGCGGCACGATGGCGGCAATCATGGAGCCAAATCGCGGGAGAAATGTCTCGGATCTGTACGTCCTTGACACTTTCCCCCCCCCCTACCCTTACAACGTTGGTCATTTGGTCAGCGGTCGGGGAGGGCCGTTTTGTCCAGCGAGCTCTTCAAGGAAACTTTGTGTGCCGGAATCAGGCATCGTTTTATATTCTGCTCCCGCAACCGAGCGTGTACTCATTCCCTATGATATTGACATCCCGACGAGCCGCATCCCGTATGCCTCGGACGTCTCGGAGTCTGGGGTAAAACGCAAACAGCCTTGATCTATCTCACGTAAAAGGTGTTTGGCACGTAACGGATATCCCTAATGCGTGCGTTGAAAATCGGCAGGGGAAAAAAAGGTAGTTTGAGCGTCTTTGACTCGGGACGAATTTTCCGTCTGTGGTGGGGTTTCGCCTCGCGGAAGACGTACGGCTCTATACGGGTGCAATCGAGCGACGAAACGATGATCAGGCCGGGGCCCGTCTGCTTCCGTCGTCGAGAACGGACGTCAGCGTCCCGATGGGGGGTCACGTCGACCCATCATGCCCATTGGCCCCCACACAAAGATAGAAAGACAGGTCGTCGCCGCTCAGATTTCAAAGTCTACGCCTGTCAAACAGGAACGGGGTGTTCCGACCATCGCAGTACATTCCCCCCCTTTTTTCGTGATTTTGGTAGGTGGCTACGTGATGTTATTTATCCCGGAGGTGCGGGGCTACGCTCAACGTTTTCGTACAGACGGATGGATCACGGACTTTGGTTGTCAGTACACTCTGGGCCGTGTAGGGCGACGTCAGACGATATTCTTGATGACCCCTCGTACTTCCCCCTTTGCACCCGCTGTGAGCCAAGGATCGATCGCTCGAGGTGGGTTAATTCATTTCCGTAGTTGAGGATACTTTACTTTCGGCACCGGGTTTTTGGCGCATTGTCCCTGACTCGAGCTCTATTCTTTCAGTGTAAGCTACGCCCACGTGTGTCAAGTAGCCATGGGTCGCACCCCGCGTGCCGCAAGTAGATCGTTGGGTCATGGCGGTACGGTGGGGGCGCTAATCAAGTCCGTAGTGCCTCGGAGGTAACGCTGAGCCGGTATCGGGCTCCAAAGCCGTGAAGTTGGCGTCGCTGGCAAAAGGACCCCTAGCGCGTCACAAAGACGGCATCCGGCGATATGAACTTGTGTATTCACGCGTATCATAGGCATCGATCATCATTGCCGTTTGTCCTGAGACAATGACCATGTGTATCCGTGACTTGGAATCATCCGATGATCTAGTACCTATAGTCGTACGCTGTGCATGTCTGAGGTATATAATGGAAAGCTCGTCGAACGGGACTGTCCATGACAGAACGACGAAACTAACTAGTACGCTTTGCAATCAACTCATCGACCTCCTTCTTTGGCTTGGATTGCAAATCGTCGTTGCCGCCTACGGACACACCACCTAAGATGTAAAAAAATTGATCAGTTGGGACGATGACGGAGGAAAAAAGGAAACCGACTAATAAAGGTCCGAGGGACTGAACGTGCTTTGGTGATTTGCTTTAGATAGTCTTGAATAGCAGACCCATCCTCTCGTTTGTCCAGTCTGCTCGAAAAACTCAGCAACGCCGTTTCGTCAAGGAAACAAAGGTTGACTGGGGGTGAAGGCGTACGCACTCGACGACCTCGACGGTCTCCCGGGGGTATTTGCTCGCAAAGTACTCTTTAGTCTCTGAGCAGAAAGGGCAGTAGGACTTGGAAAAGACGACGATTTTGTTGTCCGCGATCTTGTTCTGATAGGGATCCAAGGAGCCGATAACGTTAGCGCTGGAGCACGTTGTCGGATATGCATTCGATATAGACACGGACTCACGTCGACGAATTCTTTGATGACAGACGTCATTCTGAGTTGTCGTTGGGCCAGTGAAGACGAGGATGCGGTGGCAAAAGAAGAAGAGGAGGAGGAAAAGTAGGCGTGGGCAGGCGCCTTGATAGTGGAAGACAGAGCACGATATATATGGGACAGGAACATGATGGCGTGCCAGAACCGGTGGTTGTTACAATAACAACCCAGCTTTGGAATGCTCACCAAGTATTTAAACCAACAGGTCGGTCATATGACTCTTGGCAACACGAATGAATCCCGCTTGCGTTCGCACATCGTCCATGCCTAGCTAATGCATTCGTAGGACTTCGGAATGCTGAACTGTCACCGAGAGTGTTGCTGCAGTACAGTCACTCCGATTCCGAGCCCCCACGGTCGGGCCAAACTGGTTCGCGCTGGCCGTGCCCAAGTGCACCGTTCCAAGTCACACTCTGGCTCATAGATCTCAACGACAGCCACGTACTCATGCTCGTCCATTCTGCCACTCGCTAGTGGTTGTTTCATCCAGGCGTATCCTTTGCTTGTGTTTGCTCAACCCACGTCGTCGGCGTCTACAGATTATGCACAGACAGATTGCTCTACAAACCCGCTTGGGACGAGTGCAAGCATGGCGTGCAGCGAGTTCTTATTGTCGGGTTCGTCTGGGTGCGTTTTGGGACCCGTTTGCGAGGAGTTTACTTTGGCTGACCTCTCCAAAGACATGTCTGACATACGGGATCCAAAAGCGCACCATACGGGCGCTCCTCAATAACCCTTCTTCTCTCTTCTCTCTTAGCTACCTCACTCGCCTATCACACACCGCTTCGGACCTCTCGGAGGATCTCGGCAATTCTGTTCCTTGGAACCCAAGTCACATCTACCATCACCTTCCTCCTCTCTCGGAACATCCGTATCGCCCGCCAACGTGCATGGGACCAGACAGTCGCCTCTCGCGGCAGGGGTCCTGACTTTTGGCAACCATACGTGAAGGAATGGGAAGGTACCCCCAATCGTCGATGAAAGCTTCTGCCCGCGCGCAAGCAGTACGATGAGCATATGGGCCGTTGGAATTGTGGTGAAGAAAGGTGCGTGTATGCGCGAACGAGCGGCACACGCCATGGAATGCAAAGGCGATATATGATGCTTTCAGTGCTGCTTCCTCCGTTGTCCTTGTATCCAGTCGTAGGGACGCTCTTAGATCTGGAAAAACGGCAGCACTATATCTCCGAACGAAAACAATCGGGCCCTAGACAGAGTGAACATAGGTGAGGAACTGAAGGAAAGTTGAATGGATTCGGTTTTCTAGTTGCGAGACCTGGATGTATTCCGAAATGTATATCTGGTGTATGCCTGTACTTAGAGGGATAGCAACTTGTTGCATCAACTATGTACCACACGACGGCCCCATCACAGCCCAGAGGTCGTCCTAGGGGTAAAGTGTTCTAACATAAAACAAAACCATAAGATAGGCGACGGGAGACCCAACTTAAGTAAAGCAGATTCCCATCCGACCTCTAACGTCCCCCTTGACATGTGAGGTTTCGGCCTCCCCACCGATGAACTGAGCATGGATCAAGCCTGTATCAGTGATTCAGTTGTGATAACTAAAGAGCAACCCAAAGTTTGAGGCGATCATCATTACCGTGACTTACACGCTGCGTTCAACTTCCCCGATCGAGACTCTGCGGCGTTCAAGCCGAACCGTTCAGAGTCCGAGCCGGATCCGCACACCCGAAATAACATCTCGGCTGTTTTTTCCTTTGCATCAATGTTAGGTTAGTATGAACGGGCCAAAAAATATATACGGCTTACTTTTGAACACCTAGGAGCACCATTCGGGGTTTCCTTCAGTGGTTTCTCCGTGGTCAATGTCGCTAACGTCTCAATACCAGTGAGCAAGGAGACTAATACTTGGCAGGGTCCCTACCTTTGCACTGCCCTAGTACTGCCAAGCACGACTACCGTCGAGACTTGCAAAGTTCCACCAACCACTCGAACCTCACTCGTGCTCAAGTACTATGCGGCGAGTTTTCCTGCTCTTCCAGTCGTTGCTCTCTGCCGCGCGAAGAGCGCTTTCCCTCTCTGGTGCGGTTTTACCTCTGATCCGCATCATACTCGCCTTGAAGCGGTTCGTGCGCGGCTGTTTCAAATCGCCCAAGTCTCCCGGCGTCTCTACTTTATCTCGCCTCCCAGAGTCACATAGTACGACCCCCCGGCAACTTGAACGTGTCCAAAGCGCTCAAGCTCCAGACCGTTACATGCCCTCTTCCCTACCAACTGGACTGCATGGACAACAGGAAGGCACTCTATTGCTACAGCATTCTGTCGCGCGTGAACACAAACCCATGGCGCCACAATGGTTTCAGAGATACCAGCACCGTCGACCTGTGTATGTCATATCTCAGCTACGTTAGACATTGATCGTTTTGACTGAAATCCATTTTACGTGCTCTGTGAAGTGAGAAGAAACCGAACAAAAAGGAGATCAAAGCTGGCCAAATGAACTTCTTGGAGTATACACTGTTCTCATTCTCCTCGCGTATCTGGGCTGAGGAATGATATTTTAGGAAAGTACCTGACGACTGGGAGCGAGTTGTTCATCCTAAGGGTGCACGCTATTATTTTAATGCAAACAAGGTCTGAATAATCCACCGTGCTACCTTCTTCCATTCAATACTTATTCTGAATCGAGAATGTTTTCACAGACATTGGCCTTACAGAACTTGGTAACCTAAGTGAATTGCATGCATGCATTCATTCTTTAAGGGCAAGGGAGAGTCAACTCTTACCAAGTTCCACTTTTCAAAAATATCCTACCCAGTTGGTTATACAGCATAGGGATTCTAACTGGTTTTACTATTTTGTGAACCATGACACTCATGTGGTTTTCTGGGTTGATGATTTTGATCTGGCTGAGTTGATACCACCAAAAATCCTTGGTGTAACTGAGGATAGTCACATTAGTGAGTCATGATATTGATGTTCATGTTTTTCCTCTGATCATTGTGTGATAGTGTATGCCATTGAGATACAATACTGGTATGTTATTTTTACAATGTCTGATTTACCAATGTCATTCTTTTAATAGGTGGCATTGTGAACAATACCCAAGTTCTGTTCCCTTGCTGCAGGAGCATGTCACTGAGGTATGGGGTACAGTGGCATATCCATACACAGGTTTGCCTAAGCTTATTTTATGTCTCAAGAAAATACTAAATTTAAAGCTCTACAGACAGCACTAAATCTGTAGCACCACTTTATCCCTTCAGTCAAGATGAACTTGTTAAAATTCTTGGCATTATGCCTTATCTACAAGGTAATTGTCTTTTTTGTGTATGCCAACTACAATGCTTATGCAGTATTATATAGAAAGGGTGTGTACAACTGATGGTTATGCTATGTGCATATTGGGTGTGCATAATCTTTTTTTGCCTGACTTTGAATCTTGATAATTTGTCAGCTCGAGCAATGAGGGTAATAGGTTGGTTGACAACCTGTTATGCTCAAAGACCTTACTTTTCTTATTTTTATTTTAGTGCATGCAAGGCTTCATCACTTCTTTGGGCAACCAGGAGTCCGTTTGAAAGCAGACATGTCTGTCTACACCCAGCAAGGAGATCATAGTGATGAAAGTCACATCATTCTTTATTTATTGGACTTTCTTTTTGGTTTTACTCTAGCTTCACATATGCAAGAGATCAACTCTATTTGGATTGATGACACTGTTAACTTTGCACAATGGATCAAGGTCTCCTCTCATCTTACAGCTGAATGGAGTGGTTTTATAACATTTGTAAGTTTTTTGACTGTTCCATAACATTCTACCTAAAATGATCTTTAGGCTACAGTAATGTTGGCTGTAGATGTCAGCTTGCTAGCTGTTCCAGTCATGGGCTCACAGCCACTGGCCACAATGGCCACATACACATCAATATTATGTGTCTTTGGTTCTTTGGTTTATTCAGTTCTACTATCAAGACAAATCAGTAGAATAGACTCTTCAGCTGAGGCAGTATGGCACTCATTGATATTTACTGTTGTGGCTGATGCTAACAAATGTCTTTCAGGCAAAGTTCATGCAAAGAATGACTCATTGGACAGGAGGAACTATCATTCTTGGGATGAGCATTAGTTTGCCCAGTGCACTTCTGATCTGGGCGTCAGCTGAATTTGTTTTGCCCATCTTTGTCAATGTACTGATTACTTAATAATATAGGATGCTCCTCTTTGCCACTGCATTACTTGTTGTTGTTCTTCACACACCAATATAGGCCCACTGGGTGTTGTGATGCTTGCAACATGCATGTCTATAAATGTCATATTAGTACCAATATGGCAGGGAAGAGACCATGCAAACCTTAAAAAATGGTTTTCAAGTATGAGAAGTAGATTTCAGAAGAATAGCACTGGGGAACAGGAGTCAGTATGAATTTACAAGTGCTGTATTGTAAAATATCCAAGTTCTCTTATACATGATCCACTGTTGATTGTACACTGTTGAAAAAATACCTGCCAAAAATCTGGCTCAAACAGAGTGAAAATATGCACACATATATTATGTACCATGATGTTGAAGTTCAATGAAATGGACAAAAGCTCTGCCACAGCAAGAGCTATACAAGCCTGAGGGAGTCCCCTGCCCTGAACTTGATACAGACCACAATCACAAGCATGAAGACTTGGGTGGCAGCAGTCTATCTGACTCTGTTGTGATCACCTTGGGCAAATTCATTAGCTCATTCACACACTGCTCTCTATCAAGGGTGCCAACTGTGAAATGGTTTGATTTGATCCACTTCCTGCCAGCAACAAAATACCTTCTGACTGCTGCCATACTGAAAGCTTGAATGTTGGGAGTACCTTGCCACCAATAAAGGTGTCTGATCTGAAGAAGGCACTGTCAATGGTGCACAAACATCCAACTCAAACTTTACATGCACAAGACTCACCCATCTGAAGATGGTGTCATAAATGATTGTCATGGGCACATAAATCAGGCAACCCAAGTTCATGTTCCAAGTTGGAGATTGCCCAGCACTTGCATGTTGTACACACTCAGTGACAATGAAAGAGGCTTATAGGGAATGGCTCACAGTTGTCCAGATCTAATTCAATTCATGGATCACCTCATCTCCAACAGGATGTAGGTACCAATTATCAGGACAAAGACTTGTCAGTCAGGTGAAGGGTAAATACCACCCTTGGTGTGTGCCCTGGTTCTATACCTGATTTAAGCAAACCAACCGTCTGTTTGTCAAAGAGTTTGACGAACAGACTATGCAAATACCGAGGATGTGGACATACAGGGGAGTATAAGGACTCTCGAAGATTTTGTCTCCTCACACCATCGCGGTGTTTCTATAGAGGTAATGACACATAGAATTCACGTTTGACTTCCACCAGAGAGGCCGTCAGCGACACGCAAACTTCCGACTCGAAGTTGACCTACACGGGGTGTGTGCAACTAAAGACACATTATGGACCTCCCACCCATGCTCATCGGTGGCATTGCTTGTCGAGCACAGCAGTCACAGGCGGCGAGAGCTACCGGGGGGATGGCTGGACCAGGTTCGTGCTCAGACAGTCTAGTATTGCACTTCAACGATGGTACAACAAGATCTGGGCTGAAGGGCTGACCGTGCATTCTGT
>JBBPNN010000388.1:0-27332 GCA_038090935.1 Hortiboletus campestris
ATATACTCTCTCGATACAACCTGAAAAACGAAACAGGACTGTGTTTGCCGGGGTAAGCGATCATCGTCGATATCGAGTATACAGAGCGTCTGACGTTTCGGTAGACGCCGCTCTACGATGTTGCAATCTCGTCCGTGTTTTGAATCGTATGCCATGCAGAATACGATGAGAGCGTTCTCCTTTGCAGGTTCTCCATCGCTCTCGTCAACATTACGGGTCAACGGCTTGCTATCGACCTGAGGCGCCTACATATCCAGAAGGACGTCACCGAGTCGGAAATTGGCAGGGTGGTGGAAATTCAATTGGCAGCCTTTGATGATTCGGACCGTGCCGTGCCCTGAGGCTGGGGTTTTCTGATGGGCCTGCACCCCAAGTAGCTAACGGGCGATGTGAACAGCACCCTGCCTCGATCCCTCGCTCCTACCTGAAACGGCACCTTGTACCTCACGATGTTGCTGATCTGTGACATTAGTCTGCAACAAAGTCATCCATTTGTACTATGTATCTAGATCACACCACGAAGAGTGAAATATGAATTGTAGGATTGCATTTTCGTTGACCGAATGAGAATGCCTTGCTTCCAAGATCTCTTGGGGTGTCAAAAGTTAGCCCCTGATCAACATTGATAACAAGACCAAATAGAACGTATTCACCGTTTCGTTGTTCATCGTAACGCAGGAGCATTGAAACTGTACATCGTTACAGTTTGTGCAGAAGGACGTGTGAACCCAGAAGAGGAGGACAAAAAGTCGGGTGTAACTTCGAGTCATCGATGCATCAACGGTCGTCGAGAATATGCAGAGAACGAGCATCAACATATGGTACTGAGTTATACGTTGTATGACTGTTGAACACGCTTCCACCATTCTGTGGTCATCAAATCTAGTTCACATAATAGACGATCATCCTCCGACAAAAGGTGTTCGTTGCGGTCTTCCGTCTACGTTTTCGCTTTTTCCCATCTGCATCTTGCATTGATATCCGCCAATGCTTCTCCGTTTGCGTCTGAAGCATTCCTCATGTAACGAATTCTCCAATTTTCCTTTCGCACTGCAATATACTATCTTTGAACGGCGCTCGTGAGCCGTGACCAGTGGTGACGGAGATGGAAACGAGCGGCGACGGAGCGAGGGTGGGGACGGGCGGCAGCGCGAAGCGCTGTCCGGCTCCACGAACTGTCCTGGGCCAATGGTGAGCTACTTACCCAGACAATAGTCGTACTACGACGCATGCAGCGAATGCTACAGGCCCAAGGACTAGGAGGATCGGTGGAGCATAACCTCGGCCAGCGATCATGCTGGTTGAGGACACGATTGGTGGGGACGTAGTCCGACGGCAGCAATCGGTCAGAGGTGGGACCTGGTGGGGCATAGCCACGGCAGGTCAGGTGGGACTCGCGGCTTGAAGGACGCGACTGGTGGGGACGTAGCCCGGCAGCAGCAGTCGGTCGGCGAGACGAAAACTCGACCACGAGCTGCGCTACTCGATGAGCCAGCGAGTGCGGGAGGTGGCGCGAAAGAAAGACGCGCTGCGCCACTTTCCCTCGCTTGTCCAAAGACATTGCTCTGGCGCTTCACTCGTGCCTTATTACGCGACAGAGCTGCCATCGTAACAGAGTTGGCGGCAGAGGGGCTTCCCATGCGGTATCTTACTTGGGAGGAACGCGGACCGACGATACGCAGTTGACGTCTGGCTCCACATCGTCGCATTTGGGTAGTGATATGGCAGGTGTTTTGAACAGAGGATGATAGCGGTACGACACGTGTGGACGGGTGCAAAACGAAGAACGCTATGGGACAGCCAACGTTGCGCACTAAACTTATCCTTCCATCTGACGTGTTGTTGCCACCTCTTGGTCCAAAACCCTATCGCTGTTTTTGATCGCCCAGGTCGCATCGAGCGTGTGGCTTAGCTCAAGTCCTCTCATGAACAACGACGCTACACCTCCGACGGCACAGACCGCTGTCAAGACTTGCCACAGCACCGTCAGACTGCGTGCGAACGCGACTTGGACCTCTATCCGGATATGCGGTGGGAGTGAGGGGAGATCTGGGATGAGCGCGTACAGGGTGGGGACGGCAGTACCCTGTGGGAGGGATTGGATAAACGACGCAGGAAGCGTCTTTGAAAGCTCGTTTTGGAGAACAGCACTCCCGATCGTGACGCCCCAGACCTAAATATCATCCAGTGAGTTGACATGAACGTGTAGGCCGTGCGTGGGTAATGTGCTCACACCGGCAAACGAACGGAGGAACCACATCCACGAGAGGGCGGGTGCGTTTTGGGTGACCGACAACGGTGCTTGAATGGGGTACACGGTTGTCGCGTACAACGCCCTAGTGCAAAGAGTGGCAGCACTGTCAACACCTATACGCACGTCCCAGTCTCAAGACGAGAAAGGTCCAGAGGGACAACGCGAGGATGAACGAACGAATGGGTGAGGGACATACCCGATACCAAGACCAAGCAGGGCCAAGTACCCCAGCGACGTTCCAATCCCCCTTCCCATCGCGTTCGTCGTGGGGGCGCTCAATAAGCCCATTGCAATGAGTACAATCGCCCACGCGACCCACATCTGAGGCCGGTATCGGCCCGTCGCTTTCACCGATAGACCAGCGAGGATGGCGGCCGGTGCGAATGCGCACAAACTGAGGGTGTAAACTCCGGACACGACAGGCGAGTCACCTCTGCAGGCTTGAAAGTAGACTGGGAAGAAATCTGAGGATAAAGGACAATTGGGGTGAGTGGGTGAGTAGACCAAAGATAGATGGCGTCATCATTTTGGATGGACTCACAGACGACGGCAAACATGTTGAGGGCGATGCAGAATGACTGGATGTATCTAACAGGGACAGGCGGAATGAGAGGCGATGACTGGAGTCACCGAAAGAGACTCTTACCCACTGATACTGGTTGCGTTCATCATCAGCGCCAACGGCACCTAAAGGATGAAGTGTGTGTGATGATTGACACAGTGAGATGCTGCACTCAAATAAAGCAGACGAAAAAGTCGCATACGAGGGGGTGTGTTGCAATAGTAGCCTCGTAGGAAATAAAGACCACGAGACCAACCAGGCCAAGGACGAGCGGAACGAGTACCGTGGCTGATCCCCACGGCGCGGTGGTACCTCCCCATGTCAACCCGATCGAGTACGCGACGATGCTCGCGACAACAAGGAAGTTGCCCCTGTAGTGAAAAACTGGTCAGTCGCATTGCATCCATTGTGGTCAGAACCCACATCCAGTTCATGCGTCTGAATTTGTCTTGGTAATTGCCAGGGGGAGTGGGTAGATCCAAGAAGAGGACGACCGAAAGAGACCCAATGAGTGAGATGGGGAGGTTGAGGTCTAGTCGACTGAGTGTCTCTACTCAAATTATGAGCATTGACACACGTACAGAAAAGCCAGCGCCATTGGCCCTGTGCGGCGAGGCTGCCTCCAACGACAGGACCGATCGCAGCAGCGAGACACCACGTGCTAGAGAACGAGGTGAACGTGTCAGTCTGGGTCGCATCCATTCGAGGCATAGTCTCACAGCCCAAATAATCCAGCATAGAAGCCACGTTCTTGCAAGGAAACGAGATCGGCCAAGATGATGCTTGTCAGAGACTGAATACCTCCTCCACCCAAACCTTGTATTGTTCTACCTGCGATGAGCACATTCATGCTAGTGGCGCCACCACAAACGCCACTGCCAAGTGCAAAGAGACCTATGGTTATCAGAATGGCAGGCCGCCGACCGAACGCTTGGGCCAGGCCACCGCTCATTGGGAGGAAGGCGGTCGAAGAAAGAGCATATGCAGAACCGACCCAGACGAACTGGGAGGCCTGCAGCTCGTGAGCGATGGTAGGGAGTGCTGTGGAGATAGACGATAGCTCGAGGGCAGAGAGAAAAAGGCAGACAGACATCGAGGCGAAGATAAGCCAAAACTTGAGGTCTTTCTTGGACTGCAGAGCCGGGGAGACGTCGGTAGTCTTGTCATTCTCCGAGTCGCGATCGCTCGACGTCGTAGAGACAACGATCATGGTTTGTCCTGGATAGCGGCTCAAGTAGCCAGACACGCATTTTTAAACAGAGGCATAGTGTGCCTCCGTGCCCGACATGCCCGGTACATCGAGACACTGATGGGGGCACGTTGGAAAAACCATCAAGGTGAATCCGGGGAGGGCGGAGTACTCCACATCGACGATCAACGCTGTAGGGTGGGGATGACAGTTCTTCTGCCAGTGTCACCCCGTGATCACCGTATCTTCGTAGTTGTTCAGTATTACAACAAGAACGGGGTTTCATCGAATACGCACTGCCCATGGGAGCTGTGTTCGAGCGTTTGACGCAAATCAATCTGGCCCAGCAAGTTAACAGGTGGACTAACTTGTACGGAACTCCAAGCAAATTCGAAGAAGAGCTGACCACCTGCGTATGGCAACGATCTCATCAGCTTCGTTGTTCAGTCATCCGAAGAAAACGTACCTCCTCTCTGATCGGTTCCACATAGTGGGCCCTTTATATTAATATCGAGGCTGCATGCGAGCCAAGTACTGTTATGCGTCGATCCATCGGGTTCGATCCGAGTCATCGATCAACTTTCTTGGGTTCTGCTACTACTAGACACACGAGTCGCAAGAACGGATGACGCGAAGCCACCATTCCATGGTCGAGCTATTTAGAGTCCTCACACTCACCAATCGCGCCGCTAATGACTTGTGATGTAGAATCACCAGAATCCGTTCCCCTTGGTCCAAGTTCGTCCCACCTGTGTTTGAAACGACGTGCTCACAATTAAATTATTCGGAGGCGGCGAAGATGATCTGATGTGGTGGTTTATACAAACCGGAGCTTCGGAACAGATGACACCACTGATTCCCATACATGGAAGACAAAAAGAAACAGAAAAGTCGCGTGATCACATGATACAATCATCTTCCTTATCGCCTTGGGAACCGCTGACTGGCATCGGCAGATACCTTTCTCATGCCGGAAGACGCAATGTCATTGAAGAAAACCTTCCACAGCAACGATTGATCTTCTGATGAGATCCAGTCCGAGGTGTGAAGGGCAGGTAAAGAAGCAGCCCACTGTCCAATTTGCGACGACAAAGCACCAAGTAAAACCAAAGCTAGCTTTTTAAGTGAGTTCTACGAGCGTACGAGATCCGAGAAATTTTCAGGGAGGCCAGGGGGGGGTTAATGAGAACGCAGTCAGTTGGATGTCGCTGCAAACATAGACTGGATAGGCACCAAGCTGCGGAATCCTAGTACCGACTTCCAAGATTAGTTCTGCGACTCGGAGCTGAAGGAAAGCGTGGAGCGTTCCAAACCGGCTGCAGCGTCTGAGACGGCGCGTTCGCGCACGGGTGTTATTGAGGGTGTGTGGGTTGCATTAAGTTGCGGCGATCTGCAGACTTTGCACCCGGGTCCGCAGTTCATCCTCTCCGTCCCTTCGAGACGTACTCCAAGCGCACTCGTAGCGGCACCTCGTCGCCACCTGCGTGTCCAAAACAAGTGTATCTGGAGCACCTGTGCGTCCCAAATGTGACCCGACACGCCTTCAACAACACCCGCGTGCGCCCACAGTCCATTCAACCGCCATCGCGTTTCAGCTGTCACATGTCACCCTTGGTTCGCCACGTAGCCCCTCGCACCCCAGGATCCTGTCAGGCTTTCATCTTGCAGCCAAATGTTAGGAGGGTCTTGTCAAGCGGTTGCAAGCCCATTCTGTTCACAAACACCGAAGAGTTCAAGTACCATGAGCGACGCATCAGTGAGGCGAATTATAGACTTGATACTGCACCTACCGTTGAACAATGTTGAGGGTTTTCAGCGATGGGTCACTCGAAGAAACATGCTGACAATATTACTGTGCAATTATAGGACAACAATATTAATGCAAGTATTTCCTAGCTCTATCTGGTAGGTATCTAAACAATGACGATGATCTGATGTGTCCGATAGCGCAAACACATCCGAAAGTGAGAAATTCAGAGCAGCCTCAAACACAAGGTCAGTTGCTCCAGTGCAGTCTCGTCCAACCTAGGAGTTGAGAGCGCGAGGGACCAAGAAGGAACCAAAATAACTGTCCAGGTCCGCAATGGCGGTTGAAGGTGCGATTGTCCCCACATATCCATCTGGCCGAACGACCACAAGCGTAATCTGCTCCGGATCAATACCAAATCTCGCATACGCACGTCCACCCTTGCTGCCTGTTATATCAGTATCGTCGAGAAGCACTCTGCGTCAGGCCCAACGATCAGCCCAGCAGCGGCAAGGATGAGAGGATAACACTTACTTTGTCCAGTGGGGACGGAAGAACGCCGGGACGTCCAAATGGTTTGTGTCGTGCTTCGTGCCTGCAGCGATCGTGATAATGTCGAATACAGTCGAGATGTTCCCATCAGCACTGTATTTGTGGAAGACGCTCGACGGCTTGCTCAATTCCTCTGCGAGCAGCCTTAACTCGGCAGCCCGCGTCTCGGTCAGGTTCCCCACGAAGAAAAGGACTTTGAAGCGAACGTCCGCAGGGAGCATGTCCTGTATGTCGAGTGGACGTATATCAGCTGCGCGAACAAAGATCTGTGGGAGCATTCTTTCTCCAATAATTAGATTCTCTGCTGATTTCTGGTGTTTGGGATCCACAATCGCAGAAGGGGAATAGTGAACTCCGATGCCACTCGTAAACCCCCCGAATTTCTTGAATAATCTGATATACGGGTTGAAGAGAGAATGATTCACCGACGGCCCGGAACACCATGTACAAGACACTCACCGCAAGAACTGTTCGTGGGATACACCGCTTTCATTCTCCGCTGTCCTCGGCTTTTCGGACATCAGAGGTGCAAGCTCTTTATCAAAGTTTATCAGATCCTGTGCGTATGCCCTGCGCTCGTGTTCGTACTATGAATAGAGTTGTTGATATAAAATGTACGGAAAGGTAGGTCGTTGTAAAACCTACAGTCTTCAAGAGTGATGGGCTGGACCATCCTCTGAGCACCTGTGCCAGCTTCCACGCTAAATAATTCTCAGTCTACGCCCAACGACGTGGAGAGATGCATACCGAGATTATGGGCGTCACTCAGGCTGGCATTCATACCCTGACCTAAACGATGGAGAAATGGTTTCAGAACCCAGACGGCAGAGAAATATTCTTACCAGCTTTTGGGGAGTGGGTATGGCACGCGTCACCGGCAATGAAAACGCGATCCTTGACGGAAAAACTCGACGCGACACGCTGCCCGACTGGTGCGCAACTCACGTTGACACGATCGTGAGTGAGATATTTGGAAAAGACATACTGATGTAAATAGTCCACCATTCGACCTCTTTGGGGTCGCCCAACTCAAATGGATGAATTATGTTCCTCGAGACCTACCGACGTTAATCAATCGTATGACAACGCTGACCACTTCCATGAAAATACTTACTGAAACGAGCTTCTCGGGAGTCATCTTGCTCTTGTCAACTCTTCCGGTCAACGGATCTAAGACGTCCATGTTCGTTAGCTGGGTGTAGAACCGGACCAGGTTGCCTTCACGGGGAATGATCAAGGAGGACCCGCTCCTAGAATGGATAACAGCCCGGTTACGAATATCTGGGAAGTTTGTCTCTGGTACCATGTCGATGACACCCCAGACATATTCTGTTTGGGTTGATCAGGCATAGAGCAGAGGCACAACACCAGCCAGGTCAGATTACCTGTTTGTTCGCCTTCCATCTTAATCCCTAGAGTCTTTCGCACCCACGAATGTGCTCCTGCGGACAGAATGTCGGTGCCAGACCCAAAGAAGGGTGCGAGTACGACTTACCATCTCCACCAACGACGAATTTGGCGTGTATGGTTTCTGTCTTGCTCTCTTCGTCGATAACGTCTAAACGTTCTACAGTGACCTACATTGATCATTGTTTGCAAAATAGAGGGTGAATGATCTGGTCAGAGCCCACCTCCACCGGGTATGACGAAGGGCTTGACAGCTCATCGGTGTCTTCGGAGATTTCAATGTCCACGGGTTGTCTTGGGCGTTCGACTTCTACTCCATGATCGCTCATAGAATCAATAAAAATAGCTTCTACTCCTCCCTGGTGCAACGTAACCTAGACGCTCGTCCTGAATCGACGCTCGAGAGAAATTCGACGAAGAACCGTACCTGGAATGGATAGCGAGCTGTTGGCGCGACGGCACTGGGGAAGCGTCCTGCGCACTTAATGGTTCATCCATCAACCTCCAGGAAACATCCCATGGCCGGAGATTCTTACCTCGATTCCTCCATCGCGGCTAGGGTTGTACAATGCCTTGAGCCCATCGTGCCCTGTTAGACGAGAAAAATATACGACCAAGCTAACGTTCACTTACACACATGTGCATCTGGTTCCCCTCTCGGATCAAGCGTTCGGCGAGTCCGTAGCTCTATTGCAGAGGTTCGATACGTGATGAAAGACGTGAGGGACAACAGCAGCATGTACCTGGAACACTTCGATTGTCCTTGGTGTTATACCATCCGCTTGTCCGACTACGACCTTCGTGGGACTGGAAATCAATCAGCACTCGAGCGCTCATGGCGATGGTGGTGTTAAAGAGGCATCATACCGTTTATCAATGATCCTCACGCTTGCACCTGCCGTTGCGAGTGCGTTGGCACACATCAATCCGGCGGGGCCAGCTCCAATTATCAATACATCGACATGACTTTCCAGAGGCATGGTGTTGGTGAAGAAGTCGAGAGTCTTTTGCACTCGGTAATGTCGAAAAGTGAGAATCATTCGACGTCACTTTATAGTACTCCCACTCATCTCCATCTAGATACTAGTGATTGCATCTCCACCGATGTGACTCCACATGATCTCTCATCACTGTGGAATTCCAGTCAGCTGTGCGATGGCTGTGGAACCCTTGGCCCGGCGCCAAGCTCAGACTCAGATGGACATACAATGAAACTGCGGTCGGCCACACTGCATCTCCGTGAAAGCACTGCGCTATTAGATCCGATGACAATATCCGTTGATCTAAGTTCTCCCAGAAAAGTTCCCAAATACACTCCACAAACCTTGGCAGGTCCCTAGACGGAACCTTAGGCTGTTTTTGTTTAATTATGTACTGCCCATGTAGTGGAAACTTGCCCAATCATGCACGGGTGCCATCACCAGTGAATGATGTAACTAGACCAAGTGACATGCATCATAAGAACATACTAGTAACATTTATTCCTGGACCCGGAGGAGGTTTCCAAACCGAATCCAACGCCCGTAGGAAGTCTTGGCTTGATTTACGTGTGACCTAACCTTAACCAGAGGATAGGGTCTCGGGATGCGCGGCAAACGTTCTCAACCGTTCCGGATCGTTCACACCGGAGGGCCCCCCCAAAAAGGGGTTAATATATATTAAGAGTGATGAATAGCGTACGGTCATTTCGTGCGGACCAACCTCGGGTCCAGGGATTCCCGGAGGGTAATGGAAATGGTTTCACTTTCAAAATGCCAAACTCGCACCAAAACAAGAGGTGCCGACATGATAGTCATCGTTAGTCAGCTTTTTGGGACGCCATGGTTGTGCATGCTCCATCGACGACGAAAAAATTGAATGGCCCTAGCGGCTCAGCGATCAGCCTCCAGTCGTGCTTGTCTTTTTTGGGAGGTTTCCATCAAGGATTTGCGACGACTGCACTAGCTTGCGGGAAAATGATCACCTTACCCCACCGAAATGGCAATGGGGTGAAGCCCCGAGCGCGACGGACCGCGAACTCTTGTCTAAGTATCGAGTCCTGAATTAACGGGTTCGGAGGGAGAGCGTATCCGTATCTTGGCCATGTCCGAGTACTAATATGTAATCGGTTCCCGAAAAGCCCGAAGTCCTCGACACGACGCAGGAAATCACTTTTCAGTTCATGGCCTCAAGTAATGTCGCTGTCCTCACTGCCGCACCGTCAAGTCGTGCAGACTCATAACAATTAATATCCGACTTCTATCGCGTCATTAGGCTGGCCAGCAGCTCTCGATCACACTCATTCCAACAACTCGTACCTGAGTGCCACCAAGGCCCACCATCATGATGGCGCTTCGACGTCCTCGCGAGACATGCTCACGGTACCGCGTCCCAGCTTGACATTGAGTAATTCGAAGTGTTCAGCCGGCAAATCAGCAATTTACCTGACCACCGTGTGCTTCAACATCCTGCACTGCACTATCTCTATGCCGACACTCCACATCAAGGGACTCTCCGGTCGAGCACTGAATATTAAATTGCCACAACGACCACACCACACGCACTGCCAGCCTCATCAGCAATATCATAAGTGGCTGTACAGCGCTGCACACCCGACTACTAATCAGCAAAAGTGCATTGAGCTTGCAGGTACACCAGTAAGTGATCTAACTAACTCGGGGGATGGACTATCATGTCAATGAGGACTAACGCCCATGCCAGAAATTCTGTATACGGCTAATAGTAATAACGCGCCGAACCTAATGACGTGCTAGATGTGCTTGGCAGGCACTGGATATCACTGCACGCACCAAAGTTCCTTTCGGTGCCAAGACACCCCGAAAGCGTGAGGGTTTCTTTCTCCACCGCGCCGGCAATCCTCGGGTTATTCTAGGCCCTGCCAGCGGGGCCTCCGGGATGTCGTAAGAACCCACTACTAATCGTAGCGGGAATTTTGAAGCCAACTTGAATGAAATCGTTCTATCCTCGTTGCAGGCAATGGCGCTCACGTCCTCTTTCAGACCATCCAAAAACCCTCAAAATCTGCCACCACGGTCGCCCCCATGGCACCCGCCGCTTGTTCGATTGTACCAAGCACAAGCGACGGCCTTGGCCTATATTTCGTTGTGTGTGAACGTGCACACCTGCCTCGTTCACGCTCACCATCGCCCCGACATCCGCAGAGCGTGCGCATGAGAACGATCGAGGTACATCCACCAGTCCACCCATCCGCGCTAGCTGAAGTACAGTCACGTCAGCACAGACAACGCGAGCGCACAACGGACGGCTTATCTAGGTCATCCAAACCACATCTCAACGACCCCCAGGCGGCCTACCGAACCAAGAAGACTCAAAATGAACCATAGAAGTATCAGCCACCTAAGGATGACATACCAGATTGTACGATCGCGTCGAAGCCATATCGGGCGGATCGGGCGGATCGGACACGTTGTATATGGACTAGGAGCAATCCAGAGACGAAGGTACTGGAGTCGATCGAGGCGTGCCGACCGCGCACACTTCCGAGACGCGACTTACCAAATCGGGTAACCTTGAAAGTGGGAGTCGGATCTATGTGCGCGCATGGATCCTGTGCCTTCGATGGTGGAGTAATTGTGTGGCGTCGCCGATGGGCCGCGGAGCTCGACCAGCTCGGGCCTTCTCGATGCGAACCCTCACCAACTAAAGCAATGTCTCGATTCTATGTCAATTCAGCTCAGTGGTGGCCTGTGGAAACCGGGATACTATTGTCAAGTAGAGGTTACCAGTATACATTCATATATTGCGCTGGATTTAGATAGTCGCGATACGGTCGAGGTTTAAATAATTGAGAGTTGACTTGAAACAAGCTATGTGTGCGGGGCGTCCAGACCAAATTCAGACTCATGAACATGTTCTCCGGGAGTCTGACAGCACCATCCACTATGGATCCCTGCAGTCCATCTTATGTTCGTCAATGTCAGTATTACTACGATGGAAGATTTAAGCATTCCAACTTTGATTGGCTGACGCGCTTCGGTTCCTGAAATCAACAACTTGAAACAACGCAACGCCCTCAGGCTCACGCACATCGCAAACATCTTTCAAGTTGCCTACGAGTCGCAGCTCAGCCAGATGTGTTTTAGCCGCGCAGCCTCAACTTTTCTTACCCATGCCTTGGGCTCGAGAAATTGCTCAAGCTCTGGATTCACAAGATTGTCCCCATGCACTTCCCTCCAACGATGGTTTGCGAGATCATCCGTCGTCTGCGCATCGAGTCTGAGCAGAGGCATCGTGACGAACTTTGCGCGATGGTTACTGCTGACTCAAGGATGCCCTCCCCGTCTCCAAGAAGTCAAGCAAGGTTTTCCCTCCTCGACCGCACTACCACCTGGCACTTCAGGTACCGAGATGACTGCACGAGGCTCCAACAATCTGAGAAGGAATCGAGGCGATTGAGTGCATGTGCAGACATGCAGTTCGGGCGGGGCGGTGTCTCTCTTCTATTGCTATACTGTGATCGATGGCGATAAGTTGCACCGGCAGTGTTTCCATCAGACGTTTTGGCTCGAGGCGGTACAATGCTTGTCAACCTACGTGTTGCATCGCCATTTGACTCCGAGTCGCCTCCCCGGACCCGGACCCTCGTTTTCCTCTCCCATCTTGAATTCAACCCCCTCAGCTTGATGAGCACCATCCGCAAGTCTGGGAATATGACGCAGGCATGCGTTTGTGCTCATTCACTCATCTTTCTCCGAGAAGAGCATCATTCGCGTACGCGTGCACTTGCTGGTCACCAGAAGAGGACAAAGCCAAGGTCACTTGGGACCAAGGCGTTGAGATTCGGACAAAGAATGGCATGAGTGTATCCGAATGGCTGTTTCAGTGCTTCGACAAATATGGGTCCTTGATTTATATTTGCGCAGTACCAAGCTTCAAGTAAGTATTAAGAGTGCATATCGAATCACGTAGTCTGGTTCGCAACTTCATATTATCCCAAGCCTCGAAAGAAGTTGGCCAACTGTCCATGTGGTCCCATATCATATCAATAACCTTATTCTTCATACGTTCTCATGACGTGTGGCCCTAATCGTTGAGGTCATCCCTCTGACGAGGTCTCCGATGGCCATGCGACTCCCGCTGTTTTGTCGCCACGTTTGGCGGAGCTCTCTCGGCTCATCTCCGCTTTTGGCTTCCGAGGCCTCGCCTTACCACCCTTGTTCTTGTTCTGATGGTTAGCCCCCACACGACCAACAATTGATTGCCCTTGTCCCTGTTCCAACATCTCAAGCTTCACACGTTCTTCCTCCGCAGCCCACCATTTCAAGAAATCAGCCTCTTGCTGACGTGCCCTCTCCTCTTCCTGGATGTCACGCAACGATCGCTTGTCCTTCGACGTTGATATCGTCCCCTGCAACTCTTGCATCCTCTGTATCTCCGCGAACGAAAGTGTCGTCGCTAAGCTGGGCATCGTTGGCGCCGCGATCGACTGTACGGGCGGTAGCGTCCATGCACTACCCGGCCTGAAACAAAAACAGAGACCGTCACCCTACGAACACGAATAAGCACGGGCACGCACGATAGTTTCCGCGAGCTGCCACCGGTACTCGCGGACCCTGGCGCGTTTGGCGTTTGGCGAACGGGCGTAATAACAGGACCCATTATCGATCGCAAAGGACCTGAGCTCGCTTGCGTAACATGAGTAGCTCGAGCAGCGTTGCTTGTACGACCCGGCATTGTCGGCACCTCGTGCTTCGGGGGTGTCACAGGGTCTGGCAGCACGCGACGTGGTGCTGGCGGAGTGTCAGATTGCCAACGTTGTCCAGGTATAGGTCCTGGCTGTCGCGACGGACCCACACCTTGTCCAGACATCCTTGTACCTGCACTTGCGCTTGTAATGCCGCCTGCGGATAGCACCACACTTGCACTGGGACTGGAACCTTGGCTGTCGAGCGGTCTCGGATGCACCTGCCTCTTTCCATTCTCTGCCTCCGCCATAATTGCCTTGAGATCCGTGCTTCGCAAACGTAAGGTAACAGCAAAGGAAGTGCACACAACCTACGCACCGAGGTGTCGCCGGATTCTTCTTCCATCCCGATCTCGCAGACCCAACGGTCGTCACCGGAACGAGTATTTCCTCGCCCCCACTCGCCTGCATTGAATTCAGTTTGAGGGATGGTTCCCCATCCGCATCGTCCATCGCGAAAATCTCATCTTCTTGTGGGGGCGGGGTGGACAACGACGGACGTAGCACCGGGCTCGTGGTTGGCGAATCCAGCCTCGATTGTCGCCTCATCATCTTCTTTGCCGAACCAGGTGGTGAGATCTTAGATGAGTCCTTCGCAGCCCAGAGTTTCCGGCTGGGTATGATGGGGACAGGAAGATCCTGCAACGCGAGCCATTCCTTATGCTTCTCCATTGCCGCGTGTCCTAGCTTGTCGGAACGAGAGACCGATGACTGAGCTGCCTGCTCCGCACATGTGTGTTCCGAGAGTTGACGCACTACCCGATGATCGAGGTCGTCGAGGATCCTTGACTCGAGTAGCATCTCCATATTGGCGGTCATGTAACTTTGGATGCGATCCGCCAAATCCACCGCGTTGAAGTGGACGGCATCCGTGAGTAGGTAACACGCATTGTACACATTCAGGTACTTTAGGACAATCTGAGAACACAAGAGGACCAGCCTGGTCAGGAGCAATTCGTTCTAGTTGAAACAGAATTAATAACTCTGAAGACAAAGGGGCGAGAGGATGAGTTCACCGCAGCGGATATCACAAGGAACATAAACTCGAGCAATTCGTCAACATTGTCGAGGAATTCTGAAAACGGAAAGGTTGACGTGGACGGTGTCAGAAAACCCACTGTATGACTCACCGAGCACCTCGAACATCCTCTCCTCACCAAAACAGACAAACGGCAACACGAACTGCATGGCTTGCCACTTGTGGTGTCCCATCTCGACATCGACCACGCCCGCATCATTCCTCCTATTAACAGTCCAGTTTGGATCAGAAAAGAAAGCGGCAAAGAACGCAGATCGTGCGCAGAGGACAGCGGAGTGCGTGTACACAATCTTGTCGGCGAAGTGTAGCGCGACGTCAGGTGCCAGAGGGTCTTTGCAGACATTTCGCCGCGATGAGCCTAGGAGCTGCGCCTGATCGAAAAGCCACTGAAAATCATCACTCGCGGACGATTTCGCAACGCGTTTCCCGACGGATTGCAATGCCAACGTCAGATGCGGGAGACATAACATATGTGCTAGGGTCGTAAGATCCGCCTTTACTTGCGCCGCTGACAAGCCCAGGCCCGAAAACTGTGACTCGAATGGCGATGCGATACGACCATCCCATACCGCGAGGACCTGATCGGCATATAGGTAATGAAGGAGGATAAGCAGCGAAAGTGGGGTAATTCCCGTAAAGTGGAGTACCGGAGGCACTGGCACGTCCAGCAGCTGGGGGGTGAACGTGACAGAGACCTTGGAGGACTTGTCGCAAAGGACGCCGCCACCACCAAGTACCTCACGAATAGGCATGCAGCGCGCGGCGAGGACGACACGGTGTGCGGGTATCTCGAATTTGGTACCAATGCGCACGGCAAGGTCTGCACCGTGCTTGTTGCCCTTCACAAACGACTCCACCTCCACTTGATTCATCCGATTATAGAGGACGGTCATCAACTTGGCCACCTCGGCGATGTCGTCAAGGATCGACGAGTCTTCTAAATCGTCATCTATACCGATGGTCGCGTTCCATGGTTTTCTCATGTCTTCGGGCTCCAAAACCGTGACCTTGTCAATGTAAGGTGTGATCGCAGCCATGTCAGCTGAAAAGCATCGCCCGGTCAAATTGATCGAGGGTGGCTTGTAGTCAACTCGAAGGGCGCCAAAGGCACCCGTGCTGTTTGCACACACAGCAACAGCTCGTTGTATATGCGCGACGCGCTGAAACTTGAACGCCTTTGTTGCATTGCTCGTCGTGCTGGCCTTTAGGTTTCGAGGGCGAACGAACACATGTCCTGACTGTGTGCACACTATCAGAGCGCCGTCGCCGCCAATGTCGACATCCTGATAGTGCGCACGCCATTGTTGCCGATGAGGAGATGGGCATAAGTCTAGCAGACGACAGCCCCAGTTGTAGACGACGCACTCGCACGCTGCTGAACTGCCTTCTCAATGCCCACGCGCGCTGGGGCTTCACCTGGCCTCTGCTCCCACCTGTTTGCACACTCTCCTCTGCTTCGGTAACAGTCGGGAGAGAGAATGTAAACACCTCGCCATTCGAGGAGAGAGCTGCGAACAAGTCGTCGCAGCAAACGAGTTTCGTAAACGCAGGAGCACGGACGGCTTGAGGTGGGCGGTAAACCGTTGAAATGTCAGATGGGAATGCGTGAGGGGGGAAACTGGAAATCCAAATTAGCATACACTAATAAGTTATACTCGTTCGCATACTTTATCTTCGAAACACCACTATTCCATACACATACAACCTCCCCAGTCATAAAAAGGCATATCATCGCTGTATCCTAGCAAACCAGAATTCGTCGTCAGTTTGTCGCACACAACTTTGGACTCCATAGAGAAACTAACCGACATCGCAATGCCACGAATTGGCCGCGTGATGATCGATGCCTTGCGAGGGAGGACTTGGATGGGGCTCGTGGACTTACTATATCCTGGGGAGACACAGCCGGTGATTGTAAAAACCTGCTCAACATGCATTTCACCAAACCAAACTCACCAAGTTGCCCGCTATTCATGCCCCATGTCCACACATCATCATCCGACCAACAAGCACTTGCAGTTTTGCAAGCGGCGACGCCTTTTAGGAACTCTTTCTTCAAATGGCCGATCTTGCGTGGTGTCGTTTGAATTGACTCATCTGCAGAACCACCCTGACCCGTCTCAACGACATACCCAAGTTGAGCAAATCGATTTAATCCCCAGCTTATCACTTCGCCTGCACTCGTTAGGGCAAGGGTATGGTCTTGACCAAGGGCGACCAACACAATAGAGTGAGAGGAAAGCGTGAAGGGTGTTGGAGCATAAAGCGTGTGAAAAAAGGTGCCGAGGCTGAAAAGAAATTACGAGGATCAGAAATGCATGCACAACATCTGGTATATGATGGATCCTACCGTCCGCCACTACCGAAGCCGCATAAACGAACGTTGTCACGCGACTCGTCTGTAAGAATCACTGCATATACGTTATATAAACCCCCCAACCCCCACATGGTACATCCTACCTGTGTGCAACTTCGACATGCTGACACCTCGCACATTGACCGGCTGGAATCGCTCTTCCAGCATACGAGTAGCAGGAAGCGGCGCATCTTTCTTGAAAATGACAACATGGTCGGGGTGAGTACGATCGTTACTATCTCCGAGGCCTAGAGCGGCGTTTCTACACGCCAAGAACAATGTACGTATATACACCCCCAGCGAGCAAGACAAATATGTCATACGTATCGCCATGCACGATTCAGTGTTCGAACCAGCTCTGTTTGCGAAAGAACGCACCGGTTGGCACCCCACGTCAGTAGATCTGCATAACCATCTTCGAGGGAAGTCGGATTCGCAGTGCGAACGGTAGAATTGTAGAGATCAAATGCTGTATACCCTTCCATATCTTTCGTGGACGTGTCTATGTCAGTGCGCTTGAGTAACATGATTCTACCACAACCCAAGTTAGCAGACCAGCCAGAGCCTACGACAAAGTGAACATAAAGCTCACGCGGCCTCAATATTGCCTGCATACAACGCCCTGTGGAGCGCAGTCCAGTGGTTCTCCTTGTCGGGGAGATTGACATTGATGGACGGATGCGCGAGCAGCATGCGTGCATACTCCAAGCTCGCGGGCTCGGTGGACGCACATGCGAGATGCAAGACCGTGCGACCGAGATGGTCAAAAGCATTCACCTCGAGCGCAGAGACGATGTTCTTGCGCGTCCACGACTTGCTAGCGCTAGTACTCTGGCCAGCCTGCGGGTTGGCGACTGAGCGGTCCCGCTCGAGAAGACGCTGGAATGCTTGCTGTTTACGAAGGGCGAAATAGGCATGGAGGAGGGTCATGCAGCTCTAAGATTGAGTTGGACGGGTTTTCTCTGGAGACACTCGCCAAGTGACTCCTTGCGGACCACGTGTGTCCAACCGTGAGTGAGTCGGTGCCGATATGACACTGACTTGGTCACTGTCAGCGAGTTGGGTTTGCACACCGGAGTTATCGTGGGGGTTGGGCGAGGACTCGAGCTTCCAGAGCGAACAGCGCGGTAGGCGTCGAGGACGGTGATGACGAGGGCAGTACGTTATCCGAATTAGTACTTGTCTCAGAGTTGCACGTGTATCAGCTAATCAGCTAAATATTGGAGCGCAAGTACTTCGTTCACGCGCTCCGTGAGCCTCATGTGCAGTCAATATATCATGTCATGAATTACAAGCGAAACATTTCATAGATCCGGTCTTCTAGGCTGGGTATGCTTTTTCTACGGTAAATCTATCCCTCCATCAAGGTTTGTGCGGCTTTCCTCGCGTTAGCCTTCAAGCCTTCCACTTGAAGCTCAAGGTTACGGATCTTTTGCCTGGCTTCACGCAGTTCCCCACTTAGGCGGTCAACTTCTTCTCCAAGTCCAGCATTCATCTGAAAATACTGAGTGTCGGACCTACCACCAACGTTTAGACGACAAGGACGCACGTTGTCTCCAGGAAGGTCCATGATTGGCGTACTAGCATGGTGCGAATCAGCACGCACGGGAGTTGTAGTCGCTGGTTTCGTCACGGTAGGCGAGAACGTCGGTTCAGGTAATGGCGCTGACGCTGGTGCTGGTGCTGGTGCTGGTGCTGGTGCTGGTGCCGGAGGTGAGACAGAAACCACAACTGGTGCAGATGGCGCGTCGTTGCCGGCGAAAATAGTACCATCCTCAAGGCTAACGAGGTTTAGCGGGGCCATTTTGCCTGCGAAGAACTCAGCAGCGGTGAGGGATGGCTCTGAAGATGGCGCAGGTGGGTAAATATCCGATTGGAAGGAGTCAGCCTGGATAAGGTGGAACACGTCAGCTTTACATGCACACAGCTGCAAAGAGAGCAAATGAAGTGAACACAAGTGTGATTCTCACCCTACGAGGAACGATAAACGCGATCGGCTCCACTCCAGCGATTGTAACCTTGAACGCTCTGGCGATCTCGCATTCGGATACTTCTAGCGCACGTCTTGGAAGGAAGCACATGCCACGCTGAGGGTTCGAGGTCGAGTGCTCCGCGAGGGAGTACAACGAGTCGGACTCGTACTCATAATACCGGATGTTTCCGTCTCTGTTCAAACACTGGGTCAGCACAAACACGACGTTCGAATCAAAAGACAGACAGACCCCTTGCCAGCTGTCGTAGGAGCCATCAATGAACACAACGAATGCAAGGAAACACATAAACATACCAAGAAACAGAATGCCATTGTCGCTCCAGAATGGCATGATGACTCCAGCGCTCTGGTCAATCGTGAGGGTTTTCACGTTTCCAAGCCCTCCGATTTCCCAGATGCTGACTTGCCTGTCGCTCATCTTACTGAAACCAGTCGTTGCGATGCGGTCGTGCTCTCCCATCCAGACCACTCTGGCGCCTTTGATACCGCCATGACCTTCTGTGACGCGTACAGGGTCAGCACCAGTTCGGGGATCAAAGAGACGCAGTTTCTTGTCTCGACACGTGGTCGCAAGAATGGTGCCGATCGCATTGAATGCAAGGGACTGTATTGTATCACCATGGCCGTTCAAGGTAGAGCGAGAACGTGACGGGTCAGCGAGGTCCCAAAGTTTTACGAGATGCTCTCCGGATGCAGTTGCGAGAACGTTGGCAGCAGTTGGATGCCAAAGAACCTGACCGACTTTCTTTGGGCTCACATCAACCCTTGCGACAGGCTCCAAGTCGTGAGGTTCCCAAGCGTCCGAGGTCCAACCATCAAAGAGGCCGTCAGGGACTTTCCAAAGGAGAGAGGTACCATCTTCGGAGGCGGAAGCGAGAAGAGTGTCGTTGGCAGGTGACCAGGCGGTGTCCAGAACAGCTGCGGTGTGCGTACGGGCGAGGGGAATGATGTCGGGGAGCTTCGATGGTATGTCATGTGTACTTGGACCAAAGGGGGACGGGAGTGGAAGCACGGCAAAAGCGCCGCCACCAGATGCAGACCAGTTGATACTGATGTAACGCTACAGAAAGATCGATCAACTGCCATGCAATCAGAGCAAAAGCACACACTGTGGATGCGGCGATCAGATTGGTGTCCCAGGCGCTGGAGGAGACTTTGACATTATCGTAGCTGTGTTCCTTCTTCGCTGCTTGACCAAAAACATGGCTGAGGACGCGATAACGAAGTCAGGGCGGGATTGGGATGTGGACACGCGCGCGGCGAAGCATGACGACCAATGGCGAAATGATCTGTGAGACTTGGACATACCGATACTTGGAAGCGCGCACAAATCTGGACATGCTTCAGCGTTGTGTTTGCGATCAGACAGATATCGGCAGGTGAGCAAAGGAAACAGAAAAGGACGAGCGTGGCTGACACCACCACCGCAGATAGCAACACCCCGAAAATAAATAATTATTTTGAACCGACGGGCCAATAAGCATCTCAATGAAAGCACGAGGACGCGGAACTGAGTTCGGACTCCATGTACCATGTACTCAGATTCTGGGCCCTCGACGTGACGTGGAAGATGGTACTTTCTCTTTGAGAACTTTGGTCGTACGTCAGTTTCGTGTGTACATAGACTCAGCTTCGCCTGACTTACTGATCGCACCACTGTGTCCGACCAGCGGCCACACAAGCTGTCAAAGGACGCTTTAGCTCGCTCCCATCCGCCCACTCACCTTCACCGATAGCATCGCACCCTGCTAGCGAAAGGGTCTGGGAACTACTTAATGGTGTACACAAGCGATATCATGTTGTTCAAAGGTGCCTCGACTGAGGACCGAATTTTCCGTAAGTTCGTTCACCTCTCCGGGAATCAACGTTTACAGGTTCTTGCTATGCCCTGGGAGGCAAAGAATCTTGAGATTCATGAAGATACCTAGTTCACCCGCGACATCGTGGTGTTACATTTTTATAAGCGAACGCTTCTGAAAATAGCATTGAACTGTGGACACCCATACGCATTGATTATCATTATCACGCGGGAGCAACAGTTGCTGAAACACCAAGGTCGATCTTATCCGATCCTGGTGTTTTCCACAGACTCGGCGTGGTCTTTCCCTTTGGATTCCCATGGGACGGCGAAGGTATTTAATAAACCAAGCAGAAACACAGAGGCCCAGCCGAATTTTTGGCTTATACTGTTTCCTGCTCTACCATAACTCGCGACACCATTGGATAGCCCGTCATGCTGTCCTCGAATCCAAGCAATCCTTCCCTGGCCAGAGACTCTGAGAAGGGGGTGCGACCAAACACAGGGCCGTCCAAGAAAAGTCTCAGATTTTGGCTTATCTTCGCCTCGATGTGTTTATGCCTCTTTCTTTCTGCCCTTGAGTTAACCTCGATCTCTACTGCACTTCCCACCATCGCCCATGCTCTGAACACGTCTCAGTTTGCCTGGGTCGGTTCTGCATACGCTCTTTCGTCGACTGCCTTCCTCCCAATGAGTGGTGGCCTGGCCCAAACGTTTGGTCGGCGGCCTGCAATTCTGATAACCATAGGTCTCTTTGCACTCGGTAGTGGCATTTGTGGTGGCGCACCTAGTATGAATGTGCTCATCGCAGGTAGGACCATACAAGGTTTGGGTGGAGGAGGTATTCAGTCTCTCACGGGGATCGTCCTGGCCGATCTCGTCACCCTCCAAGAGCGTGGTGTCTATGCCGGTTTATATGGACTGTGAGACTTGCCCCATCGTGCGGTCCAGGTGTATCAACTCACGCTCTTTATCTAGTACTTGGTGCCTTGCTGCGTCGATCGGTCCTGTCATCGGGGGTATCCTCGCGGAACAAGGTCAATGGCGTTGGCTTTTCTGTGAGTGTCCTGGTATCACTCAGAATGTGTGAGATACTCAGACGATGTGCAAGATCTCAATCTTCCCATTTCATTCGTTGCATGTTTGTCGGTCATCTTCCTATTGGATTTGCCCACTCCTCCGGGAAGTTACCGAGAAAAGTTGATACGAATGGACTGGATGTAGGTCGAATGGAATGGTCACGGTGGACTCAACCCTGCTGACCACCGTTTCTCTGTCAGAGGCAGCTTTCTCGTCATTTCGAGCACCGTCGCATATACGACAGGGCTCACTTGGGGGGGTGTGACCTCCCCATGGGCTTCGGCTATGGTACTCGTCCCTTTAGTCCTCGGCCTTATTGGTCTCGTAGTCTTTATCGCCTACGAAGCCACCTTTGCAAAACACCCACTCGTACGTGTTTCTCTATGTACTGTCATCCAGATTGCATCTTACCCTTCTCGCACCAGGTGCCGTTCTCCCTGATGACAAACTTAACTAGCATCAGTGGGTAAGCAACATCGTCAGTAACTTCACCATTTCACGATTGCTCACGTGTGTCAGATATATACAAACGTTCTGCATCATGCTCGTCACTTTAACAGTCGTCTGTGGGTTCATTCGAAGGAGCCACTTTTTACCTTATACAATCCTTTTGCAGATTTCTTCCCAGTCTACTTCCAGGTTTGCAAGGGTGCATCATCCGTCGCATCCGGCGTCTACACGCTCGCATTGGCAGCGATAGCGCCAGCAGCCATCATCACCGGGTTATCAGTTAAGGTTACTGAACGATATCGGCCGCAGATATGGATAGCCTGGACAATGACTATCATCGCTCTTGGTTTGATGAGCACACTTTTCGTAACGGACTCTTTGGGAAAGTCCACTGGGTGCTTGGTGCTGCTCGGCTGGGGTATTGGGTATGTCGTGTATGTCGATTGAGGTTAAGCTTCTTTTAACACTTCAATTTCATCCCACGGAAGTATGCTACAAACAACATCCATGTACCCCATACAAGCACCACTACCGGTCACGCAGAATGCACCTGCGCTTGCCTTCATGTGGTTCCTCCGTTCGTTCGCTACGGTGAGGTCTTCGAGTTCCTCTTATTCACAATCGTATCTCATCCGCTGTAGGTGTGGGGTATCACCATCGGGAGCACTGTCCTCCAAAACGAGCTTGCAAAAAGGCTTCCTGTGTCATTTATCCAATCCGTCCCAGGAGGGACTGCCATCGTGTACGCGCTCATCCCAGAATTCACCACGCTTCCTCCACAGACTAGATTCGAAGTCCAAGCCGCCTTTGCAGACAGTCTTGCGGTGTTGTGGCAAGTTCTTATTGCCATTAGTGGTGCAGGATTAGTGGCGTCGTTGTTCATGAGAGGACTCCCGCTGCTTGGCGTACTCGATGCAGATTGGGCATTGAAGAATGAGAAGGACTGTGTCGAGTTCGAGGCTGGAGACCGCAGTGACGACAAACACAAGATCGGAAGCTAGAATGAAGACTTGGCTACCAGATACGTGAGGAACTTGAAATAACGATACCTGGAATGAAGATGCACGGCGTTTAGAAGAAAGTATCGGAAAAAGAGGCACGAGCGCATCCGTTGAGCGACGCCGTGGCCGTTTTCACAGTATTCTTTTGTTCGTACATTCAACTGTCACACCCCCTTGCTCTTCAGCCCGACATATTCCTCGTTTCACGATACTCGGGTCAGATCACGGCCGATTTACACTTTGTCTTTGCTCCCCGCTCGAGACCATTGCTGGCCCGAGCGTGCCATCATTTGTTTCGTTCCTTGTTCACACTATAGTCTATAGTGTCCGTCGTTCGTATATTAGATGCACCTTTGCATACCGTACACCTCAGTCCGTTCCTTTTCCACCGTGCAGTACTACATTCCAACCAGTCGCTTGGACCAGATCACCAACCAAGCAGCCCAAAGACGTGCCCTAGCTAACTTGTTCTACTCATGCATAGGGCGCATCCTCGAGCCACTTGAAGATGCTGGTCGTACAGGGTGGCCAATGATGAGGGTGATCCATCGAGCCTGAGGAACACCCGACTATCTGTTAACAGGTCCTGGTATCTGGAACTTATCGGGGTGATTGTCCCGGGCCAAAGTGTGATGCCACCCATACTTATCTCGGGAGCAGGGGCATACCAGTACAATTGCGAGACTTGGCGCATGCACTTGATTACTGGCCCTCGTCGACAGTGACCCCGCTGCCTTCACACGGGAATGTCGAGCGACCATCTTCCGTGTGTCGGGCCATTCTGGCAAGTCCGACTTCCGCACAAATTTTATTTTTTCATGTCAATCACACCTGACATCCTGCATCAGGTAGATATATTAGGGAATAATCAAACACCTTATTGCATGGATAAGGGAAGCCTTCGGCGATGCAGAGATTGATGATGCACGTGGGCCGGCGGCCCGCCGTTGTCGTCAGTTGCCCCCAAATCACAACATCATCCGCCTCTTCTCCAAGGGGATATCAACTCCTTACTGGGTTAGCGGCGGCAAGGAATACAACCAAATCTGTCGTTTCTCTCTAGCTCGGAATCATCGTCGACTTGCGACTTCCCAACAACGCGTCACCTGTGCGCTTCGTCTGACGAAGCAGTTCGAACTTCGTGCACTCCTCAATTTTTTATACCTGTCGCAGTATCCTTGTCACTCGGATGAACCTCTGCAACTCCCGGACTAGGTTCTCAACCGGTTCCATCGAAGAGTATTTTTATTGACCTTGCTATCTGCAGCCTCCAGGGTTCCACTCGTATCGTCACTACATCGAGATGATTCAGCTCTGGGACAACCGAGAACTACAACGCTGAATATACTGAGCACCTGTACGTTGACCTGACGCCTATCACGCCACCAATCACCAAGATGAGTATGTATGAGCAGATGACTCTTTGGCCGGAGACTCGAGGTGCGAGAAGACTTGGATCATCTGGTTCGATAACTTTGTCAATGGAAGACTTCTATGATACTAGCCGCCGATCTTCACCATATTCACCAAGTGAGCCAAGTTTACACTATTTACGAGAGTTCAAGATGACGAAGCATCCTTCCCTAAAGCGAGTACTCCTAAAAATCATGCATCAGTGACTATGGGGAGACTTTTTTCCGCCCTGCGGTAGCTCGTTCTGTTGCTCAAGTCATCCACCCCAGTTCAAACGCTTCACAAATAGAACGCGCTGCTGCGCGAATCATTCTCCCATTCTGGTCTGTCGCAGTCTATCACAGAATTAAAATTTTCAATGTTGACCGTTTCTCAGTCGCCATCAACTCTATTCACGCACAGCTTGGCAAGACGGATCGCCGTGGGCGCACCACACCTGCCCGCTTTGACACGGTCCTGGTAAAATATGGGAGCATCCAAGTCGGATGCAGAGGGTCAGACTACAGGCGTCAAAGGTGAGTACCGGGCAGCACCATGTTATCACCATTGTCATTAATTAGAATATAGGTTATCGTGTCGCTCAAGTTCGTGTTATCTTTACATTGCCTCCGAGTGCTCGCCGTCAGTAAGTATGTACCAGAGCATCTGTCATATGTCGAATGGTTTTACCTTCTATGGCAATGACACGTCTTCGCACGGATACCTCTTAGAGACCGACCCTCCGGCAAATTCCACTTGAAATCCATCGCGGGACGTTAGCTGTGACATATGGTACACAGAGGAGTGCCTTCGGGATACAGACACCAATTGTTTGTCACTCATACACAAGGATGCAGTGAATTGAAACTGACCCAGCCTCCAGCTTGGCTTCTGATCCAAACTGGATGATACGATTCGCAACACCATCAACATGGAAAAGGGGTCTCTTGATTGCCCATGTGGGTTATCGTTATCGATGAACGCAGGGGCCACCCGATTGCTGTGTATATTGGGTCTTCACATCCGAGCATCGCGGTAGCTGGCTGGTCCCCACCATCCATTTGTATGACCGTGACAAGCGCTGTCACCCCTTGATTTGACACGGCCTCAGTGATGTTCAGCAGGAGAATCTGTTCATATATCGAGATAAGGATGAGTTTTTGGCGTTCGATTCACCATACTCAAAGGAATGTGGCACGCGTTGGCGACACTCGTGCATCACGCCACATCGGTGTCAATAGGTGAACGCGTGAGTCGAGTGATCAAGGACATGGCAACAGTGGTGCATGTCTTAGATTCTTGACAGGATTAGTGTGAATAACCATTGTCGGCCACGGGAATGTTCCTTCGGGCCTTGGCATGCACGTCTGAGTCAGGAAAGGTCCGAAAACGGGGAAGACGTATGAGACGAAACCCCTAAAGATGCACAAGTACAGTACCTAGGATTGGAGGTCTGAGACGTCAGGGAACCTGCATAGCATCAACGGCGACTGGAAAACAATTGGTTCCAGGGAGCGGCGGAAGTCATCAGTCATATCCGTAAGTCGGGTTGGCATTTGACCTTGATGGAAGACTGTTCGCCACCTTTACTTATGAACGTTCCGGCGTTGTCTGCGTGTTGCGTTGCCGATGTTACGGAACGTTTGACTGCCTGCTCACTAGGGTTATCCAGCATCGCAGAGATTGTGCAAACAGGATATAACGATATACGTAGTTGTTGAATGATATATGTTTTGCCTCACTCGTTTTCGCCGGCGTCCTGCCCACCCTTGGCAGCACTTTCACGATGTTCCCACCTGACCTGCCCAGCCTAATTAGGCTCCTCGGCTATGAGTTGTAGAAAGATGGTGCTGTAGAATACTCAGTATGTATCTCTAATCCAGGAAATTCACATGCAGTGCTCGTATATGCGTGAATGGGTCTCACCTCGGAGAATCCCGGATTGCACCGCCACGAGCACAGGCGAGCGCGTGGGTCGGCGAGGCGTCGGGGGAAGTGAAGGTCGACGGTGCGGCGCAACAAAAAGAAAAGAAAAACGAAAACGTGGGGGACGTCTGGCTCCCACTCGAGGTACTGGCACATTTCTCTCTCCATCTGGTTGATCTCCCATAGCTGGAACATGCCCTGGGCAACGATGGGCCAGGAAATCACGCCTTGAATTGCTGTAACAGAACGAGGGCGGCGAAGTCGATACGAACATTCGCCAGACACTGGCGTAGCGATCTTGTGCGGGTCGGTGACGGTGCGGTGCGCCGAAAGAGAGAGAGAGAGAAAGAATGCGGCGTGTGACCATCCGTGCAGGGGAATACGAGCGTTCGCATGATGCGGTGATCTCGCGCGGGTCAGGTCGGGGTCAGGAGTGGTGAAAGGGCGATGGGGCAGCGCACGAAAAGAAAGCGTGGCAGCGAGACCGTCCGCGCGGGGGAATACTGACTTGAGTTTTCGCAAGACAAGGCGGTCTCGTAAATAGACAATTGAAAATGAATTGAATGCGAAGTGGCTTACCGATGAGGCTGAGGGAAGAGGTGACGTGCATGCCGTGGATGGTCGAGTTCGTCAGAAAGAATGGGGAGATAGAGAGACGGAAGGCGGCAACGAACGAGGGGACTCAGATAGATGGGAGTGAAGCACGGTACTAGGTGAGGGATCGAGCCTCGAGCGACTCGGAAATGGAGGGATTCAGATGTTATAGCCGTGTCTTGCGAACCTGCATGGATGAACTTGAACTGAACTTGAACACGGAATCGAAGAGACGGAGCGAGACTCAGACGAGCAAAGTTGTCCCAGGAGCACTGACGTTGAGCCCTT
>JBBPNN010000389.1:0-27231 GCA_038090935.1 Hortiboletus campestris
CCCAGGGCCTCTTCACCCCCTCCACTTCCGCCCTCGCGCCCTCCAGGTCTGCCATCTTCCCCTCGTCCGCATATCAATCCGCCCACTCACCCGGCGCACCCTCCTCAACACCACCCCCAACCCAACAATCCCTCAAAAGAGCCAGGTCGGATTCCGAAGTCATCTCCGCCATCCAGTCCTTCTCACATCCCCACCACGCATCCCAACCCCTCCTCGACGCGCCCGCAGACATTCGCCCATCTCCAGAAGACGATGGTCCCTCTCCAACCAAGCGGCCTCGCCAAGAGCCCACCCCACAGCCTGATCCCTCTCAATCATCCGCCCCCCAACCTCAACACATCACATCCCTCAACGATGTGCCCTCACCTCATCCGGCCCGTTCTCCCCACCCACCTTCCATGAATGGTAACTCGATCAACGGCGTAGACACTGACTCTCTCCCTCTCCGCTTCTCCACAAAACCACTCCTTCTGCGTGACCCTTCTATGTTTAGGGATGCGCGTTGCGCACAGCTCGTCGCTGCCATCTGCCGACAAGATGATCCGAGTCCTGTTTTTGATCTACTTCGCGAACTCGCCCCAGATCCTTCTCTTCCCCTCGATGTCGACGCAATCCTCGACGACAAGGGCCACTCGGCCCTTCACCTTGCAGCGTCCCTTGGTCGCCAGAATACTGTAGAGCAGCTCATCGCGGCAGGTGCTGACATACACCGCGGTAACTTTGCCGGGGAGACTCCCCTCATACGTGCCTCCATCGACACCCACAATTCTGACCAGCAATCTTTCAACGTCATCGTCCAGGCATTACACCAATCTATACGGACCCTTGATACATCCAAGAAATCAGTCCTGCACCATATCATGTATCTGGCTGGCATACAAGGCCGTGCAGTCTGTGCCCGATATTACCTTGATCAGATATTCATGTGGATAGCACAAAACCAGGGTGGTGACTTTAGGTCCATCGTCGATCTGCAGGATGAACATGGCGATACCGCCCTGAATATCGCCGCGCGCGTCGGGAATCGAAGCTTGGTAAGAATATTGTTGGATGTCGGTGCCAATCGCATATTGCCAAATAAACTTGGCCTTCGTCCCGGCGATTTCGGAGTAGAGGTCGAGGTAGGTGTCGTGGTGCATAGCGTATGCAACTTGCTCGATTTTTTTTCCAGGAGCTGAGCGGTGGTCCCCGGGCGGAGGACCTACTGGCGTCATTGCGAACTGGTCCTTCACCTCCCGTGCAAAAGAGTCAGGATGTCATTGCAGGTATGTTCCATCCCTTTCCGCGTTGGTGTTTGGCGTTCACCTAATTTCGTAGACATGACGACAATGATCCAGAATCTAGGCGCCGAGTTTTCCTCAGAGCTCAAATCAAAGCAAGACTCGCTCGATGTAACACAAGCTCACCTTCGCGCTGCCACTCGAGAGCTCGCGGAGCAGCGAAAGCAGATACAACTATGGCAAAGCCGATGTGCAGAACTTGATCAGGTACATCAGCGGATACGGAATCTTGAAAAGGCGATTGCAGAAGAAGACAGCTTCGACTGGACAGGAAGGACAGACCTCCTCGGTAGAGATGGCCGGGAAACGGCGGGACCAGCATTCCAATGGCGGGGGCCAAGTTCCACCATGACGGGAGTCGCAGATTCGATGGACATTTCTTTTAGTGTCGAGACCGAGCCGTCAATACCAACGACTGACTCCATCGCAAGCCTGATACGATTACGACGAATGAATATGTGGCAATTGAGGATGGAGGAGCTGATGGAGGCAAGACTAAAGTCTTTGCAAGGAGCGAGCGCAGAAAAGGAGTACCAGTGCAAGAGGATCGTCGCGCTCTGCACGGGGATCTCCGTCGATAAGGTGGAGGACGTGAGTCGCTTGGTGGTGGTGAATTTTGAGCTTGTACATTGTGTTTACGCATGCGTTGCTTGCTCAGATGCTGGAAAACCTGGTGATTGCGATGGAAAGCGAAGCACAAGTGGTGGATATTGCTCGTGTATCAGGGTTTATGCAGAAGGTGCGCCGTGGACTGTTTATGATCCGTCTCCTTTCGGTCACTGACCCGATCTCCCGCCTGTTGTAGGTCAGGGACGGTGTAATCTAATTTTTTTTTCTATATATTTGTGCGTTCTCCGAATCGGCGCAACCCTTAAGTTTCTTTTCTCGCTTTGTATCACACATGGTTGTAATCGTTATTTACAATTGCCAATACAACCTACACCGCGACGTCCTCTGGAGCGAACAACTGAAAGTTACGATTGTAGGTCCCTGAAGCGAGTAGCCTACCGTCCGCAGTAAGATCAACCGACATGACCTTTCCAGAGTCTGTCGTAAGCGTGCGGAGCAGCTGCCAATCGTCTGCGCTCCACAGCTTGACGAAACCGTCGTATCCTGCACTTGCAAAGTAGAGTCCCGAGCGGTACCCCCATTCCTCTGTCCCGTCCTCGTCGTCCCCACTCTTGTCTGCGTCCGCTTCCCCGTCGGTAGCCTCCACGCCGTTCATGACGACCTCGCCGTTGATGGGTATGCTCGGCGGCGATGCGTCGCCCCGGAAAAACCGCACATCGGCGACGTTGGAAACGTGTGCAGGGATAGTGTAAAGTGCTTTTAGGGAACGCATGTCCCATATCCGGATCGTGTCGTCGCCGGCGCCGGTCGCGATTTGGTAACTGGGAGACGCACGGGATCCTAGGTCAGCGATCATCCGTTTTTTTTGGGTCTGCAAGCGAGGACGCACCCGTTTGGGGAAAAGGCGATGCTGAAGATGGCTTGGACGTGGCCGTCGAGGACCATGGCTGTTCTGCCCGTGCGTAGATCCCATACGCGTCCGATGGCATCTAGACCGCTGGTAACGGGGTGAGGATTGGGAAAGACGTATGAGAGGGAGGGACGGACCCAGATGCGACGAGCGCACCGTCTTCTTGGAACTCGACCGAGTAGACTTCTTTCGAGTGACCCTCTTGGAGGAGTAATTCTTTTGCGGTTGTCACGTCCCACAGTCGCCAGGACGTGTCAAAGGAAGCAGATGCGACGTAATCGCCCGAGGGGTGGAAGGCGACGCGACAGACCCGGTCTGCGTGCCCCTTCATGGTGGCGAGTGGGGCATCGCTGGTGTGTGCGCTCAGTGGCGTGATTTGGGTGGTGCATCGGACGGTGCGCACCTGTTTAGAGACCAGAGATTGACGTTGTTGTCCCCCGCCCCGGAGACGAGGTTGACTAGTCCTTCACCTTGTGTGAGCGTGGCTTGTGGATGCCAGGCAACGCCTCCCACACGATCCGCATGACCTGTAGAAAAGACCGCGTTATTACGTGGCGCAGGATGCAAGCCCTGTTTATTTGCTCACCACGCAACGTTCGTATGGGGGTGCATGCAGGAACGTTCCATAGCTTGACGGCACCGGACCAACTGCCGGTGGCAAGGATCTTGCTATTGGGGGCGAAGCGGACTTGAGATATAGGTCGGTCGTCGCCGATCTGAGAGCCAAGGTTACCGAACCGCTGCAGGTGATGTCAATACGCGCAGGCGAGCGACTGTCTGCCACCGGTTACCTTTACTTGGCTGAATATTTTCTTGCGCAGGTCGATGATGCGTGTCAGGGGCAGCTTGGCATGTATACGCTGTTGGGCGACTCGTTTTTGAGCTCTGCAATGAGAAGCGGGCAGGATGTTGTAAGCACCTTACTGATATCGCCAATCGGTAGGTAAAATCCAACCTGGGCAGAGAATACTCGGCTAAGCGCCTCCTAGCTTGGAGCAGCTCGAGCGAGCCCTCGGTGTAGAATTCTTCCTGTGGACAAATTGGAAACGAACTGGCGAGGAAGAGACTAGGGACGTACCTCTTCTTCACTTTCGGACGACTCTTCTTCATCCATCCGGAGATCCTCGCCTCGGGCAGCATTGATTTGAGACAAGACGTATATGAGACGATCTCGTCGGTCGGCTGCCTGTTTCGTGCGTGAATGGGGTCACGCGACGAAGAGGGACAATGTACGCACGCGTTCACCAAAGAGGGTGATGGGTTCGCCGATCTCGCGGAGCCTCGCCTTGACGCGAGTGTCGTCTGTCGGCACGGCCATGCTGCGTGCCTTCTTTTTGCGCTCCAGCTCATCGAGGATGACCTTGTTCTCGATCCTGGCTCTATCTGGGCCGAGGTAGTTTCCATCGTCCACCAATGTGTCGAATGTGAGGTCTGACATGGTGGCGAGCGTTTGTTTGGCAACGGCTTCGGATCTAAACAACGTCGGCGACACGTGACAGCGTGTAGAGAAGTCGGTGGTCTAGAATTCCGAGTAGTGGGGGTGGTAACTAGTATGGATTAGTATAAATGAAACGCGCACCAAACCTTGAGTCCGTCTTACGTTCGTTTACATTTCACTCAAATTTTTAGCGGGCCACCTTTGTTTCTTCTGTCCTTCCAGCGTCTGTGTCATGAGTCAGCGTCCGTCCACGGAGTCTTCTGGCAGTGCGACCGGTCTCAACCCACCCACGTCATCTGGCCCAGATCGCACGCCTTCTCCCGCACCCAGTACGGCAAGCAAGTCCCGTGGCGAGGACTATGTTTACTTTGAACGAAGCACCGGGGGATTCTCGCCCGATGCCGTGTCCCGCGCGACTGCTGCCAAGCTCAAGCTCGAGTCCTACTACAAGCTCGCCGTCGATGTCGCCATCGAGCGCAACGGCCGGTACGTCTGACGTGATCGTCCAGACAGCTTCCTTCGTCTCACCGATCACAGTCGAGTCGAGTTGGAGCAAAAAATCAACCAGGGCGTGATCCCCAACGAAGCCAAGGAACGCGAGATACGCAAGTACCGTAAGCTCGAGTCACAGCATCTCAGGCTTCGAAGAACCAAGATACGCTTGTCGGACTTTCGGACGGTCAAGGTCATTGGCAAGGGTGCATTCGGAGAGGTGAGAGGGGGCCGTCTGCTTCTCTCTGTATATCATGACATTTGTTCGCATAGGTTCGGCTTGTCCAGAAAGTGGATACTGGCAAGGTGTATGCGATGAAGACGTTGCAAAAGGCGGAAATGTTGAAACGAGATCAGGTCAGTCAAATGGATTCTTTGTAACCTCGCGCGGTGTTCTCACTCGTGCACCAAGCTTGCCCACGTCCGTGCGGAACGTGACCTGTTGGCCGAGTCAACGTCGCCGTGGGTGGTCCAGTTGTTCTATTCTTTCCAGGACCCGTTATACCTCTATCTCATCATGGAGTTCCTTCCCGGAGGCGATCTCATGACCATGCTCATGAAGTACGACGTATTCTCAGAAGATGTCACACGATTCTACATGGCAGAGTGCATCCTTGCTATACAAGCGGTACACGACCTGGGATACATTCATCGGTATGTATCCCTTCCGAATCTTGGTGCAATTCCTGATCCCGGCGGATCAGTGACATCAAACCCGACAACATCCTGATCGACAAGAACGGTCACCTCAAGTTATCCGACTTTGGTCTCTCTACCGGTCTTCACAAGACCACTGATGGTGATTACTACAAGCGCCTCATAGAGCAAGAAAAGCAACGGGATCCTGCGCGGAATAGCGTGCAGGTGAATGCAATTCACCTCACGATGAGCCGAGAACAAATAGCCACCTGGAAGGCCAACCGCCGGAAGCTCGTGAGTCTAGCTCGTTCGACGGCTATGCGTGTTTGCTGACATGTCTATTTTCTAGGCTTATTCCACTGTCGGTGGGTACGCTCACGAATCATGACCACAGATGTAGCTGAGTCCCGTCTAGGCACGCCTGACTATATTGCACCGGAAGTGTTCATGTTGAAAGGGTATGGTAAAGAGTGTGATTGGTGGTCTTTGGGCGCAATTATGTTCGAGTGTCTTGTTGGCTACGCGCCGTTCTGTTCAGAGAACCCGAGTGACACGTACAAGAAGATCATTGAGTGGCCTAATTACTTGTACTTCCCCGACGAGGTACATCTCAGCAAGGAAGCTGGGCACTTGGTCCGGGGGTAAGTCGTTCGTGAACGTATTCCCGTCGTGAAGCTGAATCTCCCTGATTAGAATGATGAATTGGGCCAGTCATCGACTCGGGGTGAACGAGATCAAGAACCATCCGTTCTTTTATGGTTGCGACTGGGAGAACCTACGCTATATCGCGCCACCCTTTGTTCCAGCATTGTCTTCCATTACAGACACGACTTACTTCCCTACGGACGAGCTCGGGAACTTGCCCGACCAGCTCGAGGTGGTCGAGCAGGTGGGGACAGACAAAGACCTCGCATTCCTTGGGTGAGCCATATTCGAGTTGAGTCGTCGGATGTTGCCTGACTTTTGGTTCTTTGTACAGATTTACGTTCAAGCGTTTCACCTGAGAGTGAAGACAATCGCCTCTGATTCCGGTCTAATACCCAGCTTGTTAGCATACACATCGTCCTTGTAATCTTGGTGCTTTTTTCGTAGCAACACGTGTATATCATGTCCCTGTCTCACGTGACCATAAGGTGGGTAGTCGAGGTGTTGTCCGACAAGTCGGAAAGTGGCCGTCATGACGTTCTCCACCCTCGACGTCCCCTCTCAGATTCTGTCCAAGCTCGATTCAGTGTCATTCCACTCGCTCGACTCCACTGTCGCTTCCTCATGGCGAGCGGAACTGGACGAGTCCATACGTCTCACCAAGGTACCCATCCAAGTAAAAGTAATCTAGTCGTTAGCAATCTGACCGGGTCGCGCAGAAACACATTCACGACCGTATACATGCCAACCTCCCTGCATTTGAGGCTCAATTGACCGCGGCAAAGTCTGCTCAGCAACGGCTGCAAGGTCTTGCGAATGACGTGGATGCGCTCAACCGCACGGTCTCGGACCCAGAGGTACGGCTTGCCATTGTTATACGCAGGACGGGTGGTCACCGACTCGTCTAGACTGGTCTCACCCCAACACTCCTGACAACGCTCAGGACACACCAAGCTCTCGCACAGGCGTCCCTAAATGCAGATGTGCTGCACGCGTCGCTGGCACACCTCTCGGAATGCAAGACTCAGCTTGAAAAAGCGCAGCACTTGGTGGAATCAGGCGATCTTCCAGCGGCGGTACCTGCGAGTGCCAAGTTGGCCCAGTTACTTGGTACGACGCCCTCACCCCTAGGGGAGGCGACCGTCACTTCGGACATAAGGGTGTGTAGCCTCGTAGCCAGACATACTCACGTACCTGATTCCACCCCACAGTCCAAGTTACGTGTGCTCACGAACCGGCTCGAAGAGCTATTGAACAATGCGTACTCACAAGGCGTAGTTGTCTCCTCGACAGACGTCGTCATTCGACCCTTTGTTATTGGTTGGTCTCTGCGCTTTGTCCAATCGACCGTTAACTCTGACCTTCATATCTTGCGCAGTCACGAATTCGGAGAACCCTATACCACTGTCTGCTGTGCTGTCCTCGCTGTCTTCATCCTCGCTGTCCGCACACATGGCAAGTTTGCGGCGTGATATAACCACGTATTATATGGAGCGCACTCTCGACCACCCTACCTGTCTATCGTTTTCACAAGAACCAGACCAGTTTGGTTCATTCATTCACAGATTGCAACGTCACCCTTCACTTTCATCCACCGACCATGGTACAACTCCTCTTGGCGATTTATCACGTGTCCTGGAATTCATGAACGATAAACTGCTTCCCTGTCTACCTCAGTCGCAACGCGAGACGTTTCCGAGAAGTCTTGCCAAACCACTGACGACAGCTATCATGACCCGCCTGCTCATTCCTTCACTCCCTTCAAAATTGGATGCCCTCCCTACTTTCCTGGAGCTGACAAGAACTTCTGTCGATTTTGAGACGAAATACATCGTTGGGCTGCTGAAAGGAGACACGGTTGACAGGGAGATTAGGAACTGGGTTGACAATGTTTGTGCACATTACGAGAGAGGACGACGACAGCGCATCCTCGACGACGTTCGGGAGACCATTCTGGCTAGCGCGTCGCGTCCTAAAGACACGTTTTCTGCTGAGCTCGTCACGGTCATCAACATTACTCAACCCGGCGTGGAGCCTTCCCCTGCTGCCCCTGTTGCGACAGACAAATGGAACCTGAACGATTCCCGCATTTCAAAAACGGATTCGTCAGGCTCCAGCATTGATGCAGGGGATGCATGGGGCTTCGATGACGCCGAGGAACCAGAAGAACCACCCTCACCCGTTTCGAAACCAGATCCGGATTCTTTGAAGGAACCTGAACCTGATCCGAATGAAGCTTGGGGCTGGAACGATGAACTGGCTGAAGAACAAGCCGAAACGAGCACTCAAGGTTCCACTGAAATTATACCCACCGAACAAGACGAAGTTTGGGATGATGATCCGTGGGCTGATGATTCGGTTACCAGCGAGGTGACGCTCCCGGACCGTCCGCCTGTAGCATCGTCGATGGCTTCGTGGCCCCAGCCTGAACCAACAGCATCAGCTTCGAGCAGCCGACAACAACTGCTCTCCAATGGACATCCACCAACAAACGGCCACGTCGCCAATGGTCATCACCCGCCTTCCAACCCGTCACAAAACACAAACACCGTGAACAAGGAGACGTATTCGGTATCGATGCTCATTCGACGTATCATCCAGGCCGTCGAGGACGCCCTGCACGAAGGCGAAGCACTTGCATCCTCTGGCATATTCTCCAAGTCTCCCCACTCCACGTCGATTCCTGGCACGTTGATCATGCAATCTAGTGCTATGGCCCTCGACCTCTACCGTGCGTTGCATCCTGTCGTGGCTGCGTCGAGGTTGTCACAGCCTGCCGGCCGTATGCAAATTTCCAACGATTGTTATTACCTTTCCGAGGAAATGGCTCGTGTTTTGAAGCATGAACGAGGGCTGCTTAGCGTCCAGGATAGGCTGGAGGAATGCAAAAATGACCTCAAAGTTCTGGCAGATAGCTGGTTCTATCGAGGCATTGTAAGTGGTCGTTAATGTCGTAGAAACCCATTTTCATATCGACTCTGTTCAACATCAGGACAAACAAGTGGCGGCTCTGGAGGATGTTTTAGCGGACGCGGATGGCTTCGCGGACACGTCTGACCAAGAACGTTATGACGAGTGCGAGATGGTGATCACCCGCGTTCTTCGGGATGTGCGGGGCACCGCACAGGTCTGGAAGGTGAGCACGTTTCACAGAATTCTCTGCCACTCACTCAGCTGTCCACGAAGTCGATTCTTCCCAAAAGCAGGTTCTACACGGCAGTAGGATTGATCGTCGATGGTGTCTTGTCACGAATCCTCGATAGTATCTTGGCGATATCGGATATACCTGAAGCGGAGTCGCACAAGCTGAGCGAACTTTGTCGAATCTTGACGGCACTCGAGGGGTTATTTGTGGAGAACTCGAGCGAAGTGAGCAGGCTTTCAGTGACACGGCCATGAACCCTGCTAATCCGTCTACTATGTCCAGTCTTCGTTCGTCGTCTCGTATGTTCCGTCGTGGTTGAAGTTTTCATACCTATCTGAACTCCTGGTATGCGATGGTCTGCTTTCCTGGATCGCGTCTGGCATTGACTCTTCTCTATCTCTCTCTTCAGGAAGCGTCCATGGTAGATCTGACGTATCTGTTCGAGGAAGGCGCATTGGTGGACTTTGAGATCGACGAACTTGTCGTACTGGTCAAGGCACTCTTTGCAGACACGCCTTTACGGACGAAAACGATAGACAAGATCATGAACGGACATCCCGTTCGATAGTCTTTTGCTTTTCTTGTTCGTCTTGCCATGATGATGAACTCATGCTGTATCTTTTCCGGGTTCGATACCCTACGTACTTTTTCGCGCTTTAGCAGTACTTTTCGGTTATGCATGTTTAGGAACAAGGGCGTTTTGCACTTGATTTCCGTTCTCCGGCTCTGCACACCGTGCGATCCAAACCAAGTCCTTCACCCAGTCGTACGTATCCGGAGAGAAAGTAAATGGCAGCCGGCATCTACTCGCCTCTGACTTGGAGTTCGTCCGAAAGACCCGCTTCAAGGAATGGACCAACTAAAAACGACCGCCAGGGATATGAGCTAAACAAATTAAATAATGCCTCATGACCTCAAAAATAACATGGTGCTCTTTCGAGAATGCATACATCGAGGTGGCCATTGCAGGCCTGATCGCCCGCGCGATCAACGCCGAGGCCCGACCCATGCCATTGATGGATCCAGGACGTTTTTTGATGGTGCGGACGCGGTGATAAACATGAATATGTACGCGAAAGGACAACCGAATGATGAACACGAGCTGTGCGACGAGACAGGCATACATCCCGTGCGCGTCTGCACGATCCAGCTCACGAGCGGGAACAGGAGCACGAGCGGGACGTGACGTAGCACAGGATCGCGTTGCAAAAAGAGCCGCTTGCCAGGGTCCCATCTCATCGACGAGCTTGGCAGAGGAACAAGAGAAGTTGAAAGGTCCTGTCGATGAGGCCTAAGGTGCATAGTATGCACCGAGGTCCCCGTAGGTGATCGCGGTGGAGAAGAACAGGGGCAGGAGTGATTTATCCCGAAGCCTGAGGGGTCACATTGCACTTCTCAGTGCAAAAGTAGAATTTTATGCCACCTGTAGACGAGTTCCCGCGCTTGTGGAGTTCTCTGAGGGTTTCCCTCCGAGGACAAGGCAAGGCCATCAATACCTTTGAAGTATTGGATCCCACCGCACTCTCGTATGACACTCGGCTTCTGTCCTTGAGTGTTCCGGGCTACAGGCGCGAGGATCAGATATCGTATATACTTGCGTCTTACACTGGACCCCCAAAACGATGGATAGCATATGTACCTCATAGTACTATGGGCAATGTAAGGCGAGACAGCAAACAGGGATATACTGGAACTAGGCACCGAGATGGACATAAAGAATCCGTTGATCGAATGGTACATTCACAGATTTCATCGTCTTGTTTAGCGCGAACGCGGCACGAGTATGATCAAGACGACCAGACTCGTCCACCATGTATTTATAGAAAGTCGACGTGATCTTGTTCGTCTCACCATCATCCACCGCCCACATTGTTCCAATCACAGAACGGAATCCAGCGAACTGCATCGCCGACGCGAGATGGATCACCTCGTCTGGACTCTCTTCGTCTCCGACAGTCGTATGACATGCAGAGAGATACGCAAACCCTGGATTTTTCAAATCGCACCCGATAATGCGTTGGATCGTAAAGTGTCCGTCACGCAGAGCGAAAGCGGACTCGAACGGCTTCTTTGGATTTGGGAGACCATGACACGCAAGGTGCACCCAATCGTTCTTGCCAAGCTCTTCAACAACCCGGGAAATGCGAGATTCCTCTCCATCTATGCGTGTGAAAGTGGCGAGGCCGTCGACGTGCTGACCAATGTTGTCCAGTTCCGCCCCGACCGAAACCAGTTCACTCTCGCCAATCGCTTTGGCTTGTCCGATGGCGATGAAACGCTTGCGTTGTGTTGCAGAATTCGACGGATCGCGCCGCATAGCACGGATGAGGGCGGTCAGGGTTGGGGTGTAGGACGAAATGTAGATATCTGTGAGGTTCTGTTGACCCTTCCTATAGGGACCAGCAGCGTGCAAGGCAAGCACAGAGAACTCGGCGGTGGGACACCACCAGATGCGTGATTGAGCTGGATGGATCGTCTGGAGAAAATTGACGATGGGCAAAATGATCTGATCCCAAAGTTTGCGTAAGAAGGCCGCGAGCTCTCTCGTCATGTCGACCGTTTTTGCACGCACAGTCAAGGTATGGAGCTCTGTTGACAAGTCTCGAACACCTTCGTGTGTGATCTGCAATGGAATATGAACAGGATCGCGATCAAGTAAGACGATGAACGCGTCACAGCTATACTTGCTCGCATTGACAATGATGACCGGTCCCCCAATGGCCGCATGTTGGAGATCGGGGAAAAGCGGAGGAAGAAGGAAACGAGAGAGACCAGGTAGGTCGCGAATTTTGGTTACAACCCTGTGCATATCGATGTTGAGATGGCACAGGCGCTCATGCCGACCCGTACCAGGTGAATTGAGGGTATTGCGAATGAGCAAGACGAGCCTCGTGAAATCGTCTGTCAGCGTCTTTCCTGCTGGGACGGATATCACAAGATCATCAAGCGGGGAACGGATGCGGGTAAGCTGGCTCCAGAAGACACCCCGGCCCTGCTCGAGAAGCTCGACTGCATGGACGGGAGCACGTTCACGAAGACAGGCCGAAAATGCGTCCACTGCGAGTGACGACGTGAGGTTCTTGAGGATGGTAAGATGTTGAGGTAACGACGGCAGAATGGCCAGATATTGAGTAAGTAATCGAAGAGAGGACTCATATGCGAGAAGTATGGTGGGATGCTGAAAACGTTGAGCCATACGGATCCATGCTCTAACGGCAGAAAGCCCGTTGATGGACACAATTTGGGGCACATGTGCGAGTTGAGTGTAGAGACTGAACACCTCCTCTTTATCCTTCAGCTGCCTCAAATGTGTGAACCGATTACAGAGGTAGTGTGCAAGGTTGTTCAACAAGTCGGATCGATCAGAGTGCCCTTCTGGGCAAAGGTCGAGCGCATCTCGGGCGAGGACAATGGCCTCGTCAAGGTCTTCCATTCTCTCCAGTTCGCTGTACCGAGTGGAGAGACAAATTGCAAGGTTGTTCAAAGACATCAACCGATTTGGGTGTCCTTGTGGGCGAAGGTCGAGTGCTTCTCGATCGAGGGCAATGACCTTATCGAGGTCCACCATTCTCCTGAGCTGGTTGCACTGAGCGGAGAGACGAACTGCAGGGTTGTTCAAAGACATCAACCGATCTGGGTGTCCTTGCAGGCGAAGGTCGAGTGCCTCTCGATCGAGAACAATGGCCTTAACGAGGCCTTCCATTCTCCTGAGCTGGTCGTATCCAGCAGAGAGACGAACTGCAAGGTTGTTCAAAGACGTTGGCCGATCTGGGTGTCCTTGCGGATGGAGGTCAAGTGCTTCTTGATCGAGGACAATGGCCTCGTTGAGGTCCTCCATTCTCCCGAGTTGGTTGTACCGAGCGGAGAGACGAACTGCAAGGTTATTCAAAGACGCTGACCGAGCTGGGTGTCCTTGCTGGCGGAGGTTAAGTGCTTCTCGATCGAGGACGATTGCCTCATTGAGGTCCTCCATTCCACCGAGCTGCTCGTACCGAGTGAAGAGACGAATTGCAAGGTTGTTCAAAGACATCGACCAATCTGGGTGTCCTTGTTGACGGAGGTCGAGTGCTTCTCGATCAAGGACAATGGCCTCGTCAAGGTCCTCCATTCTCCCGAGCTGGTTGTACCGAGCGAAGAAACGAACTGCAAGGTTGTTCAAAGACTGCAACCGATCTGGGTGTCCTTGTGGACGGAGGTCGAGTGCTTCTCGATCGAGGACAATGGCCTCGTCGAGGTCCTCCATCCCACCGAGTTGCTTGTACCGGACGAAGAGACCAATTGCAAGGTTGTTCAAGGATATCGACCGTTCAGGGTGCCCTTGCGGGCAAAGGTCGAGTGCTTCTCGGTCGAGGATGATGGCCTCTTCAAAGTCACTCGTCGCTCCGAATTGGTTGTAACGATCATGAAGATGAAGTGCAAGGTAAGTCAGAGAGACAGATCGCTTGAGGTGCCCGGGTGGGCAATGTTGCAGCGCTTCACGATCAAGGTCGAGCGCCTCCTCGATGTAACTCCTCCCCCCTCCTTGCTTGAACTTGGCGACGAGAGATTCTGCCCGTGAATGCAACCGTTCAACTGGTAGGCACATCATTACGCTGCTCTGCACACCGACAGAAAGACACAACTCTACCTTCTGAATCCATACTGACTCGAAGAGCTCGATTCAATACGGTTGTTTGGGAAAACTCTGGTATGTGGCGTGCTGGCGCCGGCCGTCGGGCTAGCACCGAAAAGGCACAGGACCTGTCACACCCACACACCGCATGGATGCTGTGGTCAGCGAGCGCCAATGTCACTCGTCGCAATGTTACCTGCACCCTGCTCTTTTCGCCCTGTTGGGAACACCCTCTCTTCCCCGGTCACCGCCTGCAACCACCACTACAGGATGTGGAGAAACGGGATGGAATGTCTCCACAAGGTTCCCAACCTTTACTCTCCATAACGGTTTGATTGTGATTGTCGTCTTTGGAAACACGTCCCGATTTCTGTGTCGCCAGTTCGATTCCCGCCGCCTCCCCGGGCGTCAACTGCAAACATACCCTCCAGGTCGCCACCGTGAGCGCACCCATACACCTGTCGAGCACACTCTACGTCTGTGGTTCATTCCGAGTGACGTGGCCATGTCCGTTGATTAAGGAAACTAGTCAAACGGCGGTTGGGACCCCGGAGAAGCGGATGATGCGGCCTGTTTCGTGATAGTAGGTATGGATGGGTAGCTTTGGAATGTGATGCAGTTATGGTACCGCGGACATATGATTCGAGCGCAGTCGACAAAGATCATTTTCCCGGGACACCATCAGAGGGTGCAAGCGCAACGCGAAAGAAGGAATGATGATGCTGTTGGGCCATCGGGAGAGGACACCTTTGTATCGGCCCCATTAACGAAATTATAGTATGACGTTCACTCCTCGATGCCCTCTACGAATCAGCAGGCTTGCTGACCTATTCGCTTGGCCAGATTCCGAGTACAACGTATGGCAGAGGATAGAGACGTTCGAGTGGCGGTGATGGACGACTTTGAAGAATGAGACACTAGGCATGGTTGAGCACAGGCATGATGGACACGGTAATGGTGAAAGCTAATAAAAAAGCCTGATGGTCAAGTTCGGAATATATAAACGCTACTCTGATTCACAGATCAGGGAATTGGGCATGTACCTTTGTCCCATTCGTGTGCAAGGGACGGGGTGTCGTCTGGGTGACAATGAACCCAGTGGCGCAACTTCGCTCCAAGTTGTCTCGGGCCAAGGAGCGCCGTCCACAGAATAGTTCGGGTCACATGTAAATGCCAGTGGGGTCGGACAACTCTAGACCAATCTGTCCGAGTCGAGTCGGTCATAGTCTCAGGTCGGGACTCGGACTCATACGACCAGAACGAGACACGAGACACACCTACTAGTATACAAGGACGAGGACACGTTCAAGCCGATGTAGGACGAAAAGCAAAAGAAGCCTGTTTCTATCGTGGAGACTCGTGGACTTGCAACAGAGAAACAACGCCGGGAATTGAGCCAATTGTTTGCATCCTGCACCCTCTGAGCCAGAGATGTGCATGCCAGTGGGGAGAACAGGTCTTTGTCGAGCATACAATCCGTATATCCGATACACTGGCTAGCGGCTAGCCTCAAGCAGTGGGTGACGCATACCACGTGCCATACGAGTCCAGCTCCCCCCCTCGAATTGAACGTACGCTGCACACCACGATGATAAAATAACAAAACGCAGGGCGTCCCCAACCATTACGATGACGGTACATATCTTGGTATGGTGTACAGATCGTTCGGGACCTGGCTCAACGACGCCATTCGGTCCCCACTGGCAGGAAGCCCCGTGTTTGCCATGTGCTTCGCAGCCAATATCTATATATATGGTCGGGTGAGCGATCGCTGGTAGGCGGATGGGACGTCCCGACCACTAACCTCTTCCAAAAACAAAGAACAGAACTATCGTCTTCATTGCCACGGACGAGGTGGCCACGCCGCACGGAAGAAAATAAGGATAGTCTTCCCAGAAAGAACCGGAAAAGAGGTCGGGAAAGTTGCCCGCCGGTCGAACGAGAGCTCCCCCCATAACGGCCTTGCACGCTGTCATTCAGGGGACAAGTGAACATGAAAACAAGTCGATATTTCAAACCTAATGTCAATCCAACACGCCATCCAGTCGGCATGAGAGCGAATGGTTGCGCTATATCTGTTTAGTCCGTCAGCTCACCGATTCTCTTCACGGCGCCGACATTTCCGTTCAGTAAACCACATATGCATCGACTGAGAGAACTTGGTCAATATCTGGCAGGTTCAAACTTGATTGACCTGATTTGCAGGTTGCCAAACCGTTTTGGAGAGCCCAAAAGAGGTCATTGAAACGCATAAATTAGAAAGCCCGATCAGCATCACCTACCGCATCGCAGACATGGAGAGGAATTCCTAAGGGCACCCTACCAGTATGGAGCGCCGATCTTGAATGAAATTATCGCAGCTTACTATGAATCCTGCGTAGAATCCCGCTTTGCGCTTGTCTCCACCCGTGGTGTCGAGCTCGCCAACGGGTTAGTTGATGTAGGCATGGATGATATCGGTTCGGCAAATTATTTCAGCAGCAGAATACCGCTGAGCGTTTCGCAAAGGGCGTCTTTTTTCGGGGCGGGGTCTGTAAGAAGGGGACAAGCTCGTCTTGGACGACGGTGGTCAGGCTATTGGCCATCGCTAGGGGGTACTGCGATCACCGCACACAGTCGAAACACTCATAGCGCATAGAAAATTCTCATAATGCAAATTACCCACTGGCAACGGTAGTAGTTTTAGCCAGAGCGTACCAAATCCTAATATGCATCATAAGATTTTCCATGTGTCATCAGCATTTGGACTGTGCCCAATATCCTCGGGAATAGCAAATATAGAAGACAGACACCGGTGCACGCACGGATCTGCAAGCTTGCACGTTCGCCAGATTTCAATGGACGTCACCTCCCTCGTGGGCGAGATGGTGGGATTGATCTTCAGATGGCGTGCCAAGTGCGCGGGCCCGGGCATTCGCAGTCCCTGAGCTCAGGGACTGAGAGAAGAAAGAAAGAAACAAGAAAGTGACCGGATCATCCCTGCACGCACCAACTTGTGCACGGGCCCGGGCCGATCCGCAGTCACTGAGAGGGGATCTGGAGAAACAAACCAATTGCACCCACGGGTCGAAACGTTAGGGTGTTCCCGGGAAGTAGATCGCATCTGGCATGAAACGCGATATTGAAATACTCGGAGCTTCGCATTTGCGTTTCAATGTGGTCAAATCAGGCTGCATGCGCTTGTACATTTGTTGCAATTTACCAAAAGGACCTGAGATACATTAGCTGTCGAGTAGAGTAGCTATTTGAACGCCTGACGTCGAGTCAAGCCTGAGGTGGTACATAGTAACATTGGTTGTGGTAGTAAAGTCGAATGGTAAATTTATGGAGGTACTCCCCAATGGCTTCTCAATAGGCGACATACGCCACGCACAGCAACGGGAAGCCCGCGTAAAGGCCGAGCCAGAACACGACATTGCCCATCAGTCTGTTCTGCTTAACCAACGGCGCGCGCGAGACGATGATGAGCGGGATCTGGACGAGTTGCATGAAGAACAAGTAGAGTCTATTTGGAATTTTAACGGATTACACTTCAAATCTACATGGATGAACTACTCACCTGAACTTCCGTGTAACGATGACCATCACTAACTCGTGGACCGCGGCGCTCAGCAGAAATGTGACGAACATCGCGCCGGTACGGGAGAGAGACGGATATGCGGCGAGCGACGACGCGTATACATGTCGGAGAAGAAACTGGTGGACGGGCTTGTTCCATTTACGAGAGAACTCATCCCACGAGGTCGAGTTCCACTACAGGTGAGAGGTAAAGGTTGGCTCAGTACGTTCTCAGCTGTTGTATACGAGAACCATACCCAATCCTCGTAGAATTGCCGATCCGCGAAACTATTCAGTGGGTCAGCTCACACATCGAAAGGGTTGCGCTTGTACAGTACTCACTATGATAACTCGGCGAATGCATTACATATACACTCTTCGTTATGCGGATCAGAGCATCAGCAACCCAACCAGAGGGCTTCGATAAGGACTTACCGAATACAATGTAGAAAAGCAATAAATAAGCAATCATAAACGGCAGAGCTAAATCTAATAATGAGCGAAAGAATGACTGATCCGGGGAGGGCGTAAGCGGTATGATAAAACTCTCTGTCACTGTGTATAGAAGGGCGAAGGAACCCATAAATGCGACTGTTTTCTCGAAGACATATTCAGGACGGATACTAGGAACGCGTAAAGGTGCAGTTAGTTCAGGCACGTACAAGTTCAATAAGGGTCAGTTTACCGATCAGTGCGAGGATACTCCAGCTCATAGACAAGAGTGGGGATCAACATGTAGGTGCAGAAGTTTTTCCAGGTCAAATTCTGTGGGTATCTCACCCGTTCGGTGCCAGTAGACAGGAGTTCAGCATCGAGCTCAAGGAACTCGCGAGCTACAGAAGCGAGAGCCTGACACGGATGATGGCTAAGTATCGATACTGTTGTTGGTGTCAAGGAAAGCGAGTCCGTAGCAGAGGCATCGGGAGTCGAAGGACTACTAGAATCAGGAGTAGTATCCTCGATTACTGGTGCACCAAGCTCGACTACAGTGCCTTTCGGAGCGGTTATCAGCCTCCGTCGAAGCGTATCTGCAGGCTGCGAGTTGGGAAGAGAGCTCATGACCACAACCTCAGCGCCTCGTGCATTTATCTGCGAAGCTGGTTCAGCTTCCGATTCGCTTGAACTTGACTCGAGATGGGTCTTGGCATCAAGAAACGCTTTATCCCACCCCCCGATCGATGGATCCTCTGTGAGAGAACGAAGATGATCAAGGACTCGTCGCGAGCGGTGGGAAATGTCGTGGAGATAGCCGTTGACGGAAATGTAGGAATGCATCTTCATGATCATCACGAGAGAATGCAAAGTCAGGAAACCAGACTGGACCCATGGCCATTGTCTGATTACACACCGTTCAATGGACTGTGGGGACGGAGGAACCGGGATGTACGCTCACCGATGACATGTCCATGTGATGGCGGCAACCAATACGAACGTCTGGAACATGTGCTGGAGCACAACACCTATCCAGTAGTACCTTACCCAGCCCTTGCTTATCGCCTTTGCAAACGGCACACAAATAGCAGTAGCGAGGACGAGGACGGCGTCAGATAGTGCGAGGACAACGACGTCGCGAGAGAACATGGTAGCAAAACCGAACGATAGCGCATATCCGTTTGCTTCAAGGGAGGAAACGAATGTCTGAACAGTGAAGAGGAAGAGAGACATCCAGAAGAGCGTGAAGAACCCCTGGCGAACGTCGTTAGGTCACGTTCACGGCACGTACGAGATCGGCGCCTACTCTGAACTCGTTTGATCCCGACGACTCGTTGGTCATGTCAAAGTGGGACTTGCGAGGTTTGAAGGTGACCAAAGCGCGGAGCCTCTTTGCAGACTTTGACCGAAACGGTTTCGAGACATAAAGTGTACCCTCTGCAGAGAATTCTGAGATCTTCGTGTTGACGGGCTTCATGGCGGTCGCGGGGGAACTCGGTGGGTGGGTGATGCAAGGAAGCATAATCTGCACTTGCACACAAGAGTGGACCAACCTGATAACGCGGGAAAGTTGGTGTCGAGCGGTGCTGCGGTCTTAATAATGCTCGGAAGCGGCGATGCCATTTTGACGCGCCAGGCTCAAGGCGATGGTCATGTCAACTGATAGCACAGGCGACGACGTCCATCTCGCATGGATGCGCGAGGCCATGGCGATGGTAAGACCTATCCACTGAAACATCCTCATCGCTTTCTTAGACTTGACAGGCCGAGGAGGCGCTCGCTTCCGGTGAAGTGCCAGTCGGATGCGTCTTCGTCAGGGACACCACCATCATAGCAAAGGCACGCAATAGAACCAACCAGCTGCGGAACGTATGTCTACAGTTCGCGTCCGCCACCGACGTTGCGGCTCATGTCTCTCTGCGCAGGCGTCGAGGCACGCAGAACTCGAAGCCATCGATCTCATCTTCAAGGATACGTCACTCACGCCGCCGTCTTCAACCGCTCGCTATCCTCTGGCTAACACGACGCTCTATGTGACCGTCGAGCCATGCATCATGTGCGCTTCAGCCCTGCGTCAGCTAGGCGTCCGTCAAGTATTCTATGGGTGTGAGAACGACAAGTTTGGAGGGTGTGGAAGCGTGTTGGGGGTGAACGAGCGGTGAGAAGGGACAGGATAACATTGATGATGAGATTGATCGTCGCGATTCCGCAGCCTCGAGCACCCCGTACACCCTTCATACAAAGCTTACGGCGGGTATCTTCGACAAGAAGCGATTATGATCCTGCGACAGTTTTACGTCACGGAGAACTCCAGCGGTCCGTCCTCCCGATCTCTGCTTGCATTCTTGTTCGTCCCAATCGTTGATATGCACAGCTCCTGTCCCGAGGCAGAAAGCTACACGTGTCCTCAAAACTGACATTCCTCCCAAGCCCTCCGCTTGAAGAACTTGCATCCCACCAAGTCGACCACATGCACCCACGGTGTCACTCTCGGTGTACTATCAATTCGCCCAACTATCTATTTCCAGAGCAGATCTAATGTTGTAGAAAAACGTGTCCTTGGCATGTAGGCTCAACTTTCACTATAGCTCCGCGGACTATTTATGCGTGGTCTAGGCTATGCTACACAGTAGGAGGTATCAACTTGCATTCTGCCATTTCAGTCCGAGGGACTGGGCGACAAAGCTCCATTTGTCCACGGCATCTTGAATGCTGATTGAGTGTATCGTTAGTGATTAGATTATCAGACCAGATCATTGTGATTGCCCAATCGGAGAAACCAAGATAGATTTCGGGTACACACCGTTTCTCAGTCGCCTTCCCTTTTCCATGTCCCGCCTTCTTGTCTATCCGTATGAGAAGAGGGTGTGGATTGTGGGGTAATGTGTGCTGGAGAGTGGCGGCAAGCTTGAAAGAGTGTAGTGGGACCACGCGGTCGTCGTCTTTAGTCAACCAAGGTGGTGAGCCATGATCGAGGGTATACGACGGTAATACGTACGATCAGCGGTCATTAGCAACAGGGGCGGCAACGTTTTGTCCCTAGGAACATTATGAACCGGCGAGATGGGGTATATGAAATCAAAGTCGTGCGGGTCATGCGGGTCACCATAGTCGGCAGTCCAGGACTTGCCTGCGAATTACACAATTAGTCTCATAATCAAATAAGCCGGTGAGTCATTTACCGATCGTAAAGTCCGCAAACTCGAAAAATACATGTCAGCCAGGTCTGGCGAAGTTGGCAGGAGGAGTGACATACCTTGAGTAGATCCATAACCCCCACTTCCGCGACTCCAGCCGCAAACGTACCTTGCGGGGCAATGTTGATGCAAGCACCGACCAAGAGTCCTGTGGGGCGTCGTCAAAACATCAATAGCAAACGATTGTGGAGCTACTTTCCTCCGTTGGACGCGCCGCTAATGGCGACTTTCCCTGCGGCTGCAATCTTGTTCTTCACTAGATATTCGCTACGCCACAGAGGTATGAAACTAAATGCGACGCGCTGTTCGAAAAAGGTTGTAAATCTTACGTGGCGGCAATGAAATCATCAAAGACGTTGATCTAGACGAGTGGTTAACAGCACTCTTTGATAGTTGGAGGTCCCCCGCTGACCTTGCGCTCCCTGATTCCCGCGTTGTGCCACTCTTCGCCGAACTCGCCTCCTCCTCGGATGTTTGGCAAGGCAAAGACAGCGCCGTAAGACTTCAGGAAAGTAAGAATCGGAGGGCTGAAGGATGGATTGATCGAGATGCTGAACCCGCCGTATCCTTTCTCACCCGTCAATCAGTACCCCTCACCATCAGAACACGACGCAAAGCTCACCATACTGAATAGCCGGCGCGGTACCGTCGGTCTTGGTGCTCTTGTGTCTCACGATGAACATTGGAATCTTGGTCCCATCCTTGGACTCATACCACACCTGCTCCGCGGTGAATTCATCAGGCTGAAGACCTTTTACGTTGGCCGTGCGATATATGCTCCACGAGGACCCCAGGGACGCTGTGGAGTCGAAATTATTCACATCAAGACGTCCAATAATATCAGGGTTGGTGAAGCCTGTCATGGAAACAAAGACATCCGAGAGGTCACGGCGACCAAACACCTCGGCAGCTCCAACGAAAGCAGGTGCTATGCGCGTCAGCTTTTCGCCAGTCAAGGAATAGAGGTATATTTCATCAATGACCTGACACGATTGTGGAGCGTCAGAGGATACTAGAACAGTGTTAGCAAGGAAGCAACTGACATTGCGCTTGTATATGAGAACAAATTTGTCTTTGTCGATTGCTATTATGTCGCTCAACGACGCGTCCTTTTCTTCGGGGATCAAGTCTACTTGCGTGCGCTTGGGATCAGCGAGGTCAATCGTGACGACTTTGTATTTTGGGGCATTGCGATTGGTCCAAAGGTACAACTTCGTCCCATCGTTTGCGATGCTGCGGAAAAGGGTTGGCGATCGTAGGAAATAATGAAAGCTAACTTACACGTTATATTCGGCTTCAAATTCGTCTATTAATTTCTCCCACTTGATGTTTTGACCAATTTCGTTTGCCTGCAGGTCCGCCACCCAGAGTAGATTTTTCTGTGCACGTCCGCCAGTCAGCGTGAATGACACGATGACACGGAGAAACGGGGAGAAAAATACACACCCTAGCGGTGTCCCTAGTGATACTCAAAAACAAGTATCTGCCGTCTAGCTCCGATATGTACGTCGCCCACATCCACTCCGGGTGCTCGGCATCTTTTATCACCAAGATATCCTGAGCTGGGAAGGCGAAACGCGACAACCACGTGGACCAATAAGCGACAAGGCTTGTCAGTTGCCCCCTAAGTAATTGTGAACAGACTGACACTGCGGGGTGCCAACTCTATGGTAGTAAAGCATTGCGTCTTTATCTCCGGTTGTTTCAATGCCTGCCTTGTCTTCAGTGGCAAGTCCATGGGATTCGCGGCTTGGGAATCGCTATCGGAAAGGAGGTCAGATCCGTCAGATCGGCCAAAGGCGCGTACGCGAGCATGCCAGTGTCCGAGTCCACGACTCTGGTGATTACTCCGTGTACGAACACGGGTCACATACCTGGTAAAAGAACCCCTTGGAGTCATGGGTCCAGCAAATCGACGAAAACTTCACAAACCGGATCTCGTCAGTGAGGCGGCTTTCGTGGTGATCCACACGCTTGCCGTCAACAGCGGCAAGCGGTTTGCTGGTCTCACGGACATAGATCGTGCAGAAATCGCTACCCTGCAGTAAGTAGCAATGCCAGTTAGTCAGCTCTGAAGCCAAACTGGCAGGCGAGAGAACGGAGCTTACCGACAGGGAGACAGCGTAGGCATAGTACTTGCCGTCGTGTGAGAAGGCAGTGGCAAGAAGGGCTGCGCTGCCATCGTCCGATAGCAGGTTGGGGTCGAAGAACACTTCGCCCTTGGCTCCCCCGTCCTTGGAGATGTCTGGCAACTTTTCGTCGGTCGACCGGTAAAGCACTGAAAGGCATCGACATTAATGCAATGCGCTTTACCACACCAAAATGACAAACCTGACTGTGCTTGAAGGCCACTGTTATAGTACCAATACCATTTACCATCGTACTCGAGAGCCGGCGCAGAAAACTATAAACGATATCATCATCAACCACGCGATGGTATGCACCCTTTACGCTCGATTGCACCTTTTCGTAATCTGTGTGCGCTCTGATCTCTTTCTCTAATTTCGCACGATCAGGATTTTTATTGAGGTGGTTTCGAGTGAAGGCGTCCTGCGCAGATGTCCATGCATCCGTCTCGTCGCTGTGCTCCTCGAGCCAATGATAGGGATCCGCGACACGAATTTCACCCTGCTTTTCGCTCTTATACACGTTCACGTGATCGGAACGGCGAGCGGGAGGGTACTGATTCACAGTCCATGGTGTCGAGGTCATTGAGCGAGCAAGCGAGGCCGTTGAGCACGAGAGGGAAGGCCTGGTGTGGGTGAGTGGGGTCTGAAGGAGTCGAGGATATGTCCGTGTAGGGAATCCGGTGAAGCTTAAGAGTCTACCGCCACGCGTTGTGGGATTCAGTACACGACGAGAGAGTAGCATACGCATCTTTTAATCGATATCAGATCGAGGGTGCCAAAGGTCCTCCCGGCTAAGTCTGCAAGCACGCAATTGGGCCAGGTGACAAGACGGAAATCGATATGAAAATGAAAGATGGAATGGAATGGAATGACTCGCAGAGGAGGCGAGGTCCTGCGCGCTCCACGGACGAAAAAGAGGGGTGAAATGAAATGGCAGAGTCCAGGCGTTCTTTTGACGTCAAAGCACAATTCCGGTGGGAATACCCAGGCCTGCTAGGCGATGTCACGATACAACTTTGCGGTGCCCGCTGCTGATCATGGAGAATTGACTAATACGATCAAAAAAGGTAAAAGCTTCTGAATCTAACAACAGCAAACAACGCCAGGAAGTCATCCCAAATCGGTCATATTGACTATTCCTCTCGTGTATACCCAACCGCCTAAGCACGTTCAGATACCATGGATCAGGTAGGATTTGTAGCATCACACAATACTCTGCATTGATGAGTCGTCGAGTCAGGATGCGTTCCGACAGCTACTGTCGAGCTCGCGGCAATCACAATTTAATGCCAAACAAGCAGTTCCTGCCACCACAAACGGCCTACCACAGAAAGCGTTCGTTATGATCATCTCCCACTCTCGAGCCTCCTCACGTCACTCTTAGCACGACCTCTACGTCATCCGAGCCGGCGTTCAAACCGCGCAAGGTAAAGAAGACCGAAAGCAAATATCGCAACCGTGCCGCGGAGAGGAGAGAAGGGACCGGAAACGACTACGCTCAAGTACGTCTCCTTTTTCGGTCCTTGAGCATGCTCTCTCACACCCTGACCTAGGTCGAGGCTGTACTGGAGGATTTCGAAAAACGGGTCGCCAACGAGGACAGGGATGTTGTGCGTCTCTCACTTTCTCGCTGCATACGGCTTTACTCAAGCAATCTTAGATCGAGCAGCAGCGCAAGTATCTTGGTGGAGATAGCCAACACACCATCCTCGTAAAGGGCCTCGACATGTCACTTCTTGAGCAACACCGTGCCCGCGCCGCTGCCTCTACGGATGACGACGAAATCCTCGAACAAGCATTTGCAGAAGTCACTTCTATATCCGAACCTACGGAAGGAAAGAAGCGCACGCGGGAAGACATCATCCGTACTCTCAAGGCAAAACGACAGAACGGAGACAGATCAGCGGACCAACCAGCTGTCGAAAAGCCGATAGAAGATGGTTCAACTTTCGAGGTAGCCAAGAAGGCTGGAAAGTTCAGACCCATTGGATTTAAGCCCATCGGACAAACAGAGGAAAAGTTGAAAAAGAGAAAAATCAAGGAGAGAAAGGAGAGTATGAAGAAGAAGCAGAGAGTGGAGAATGGTGCTGTGCAGTCTGGAACAAATAACAAACCTGCCGAAGAAACGCCCGCTATATCTCAGGAACGCGACACCACAGAACCTTCATCCTCCAAGACCCCCAAGAAGCCGCCAGAACCGGAACCCACACTACTGGGTGAAGACTTTGACATCTTCGCCGGCGCTGGGGATTACGAGGGCCTCCCGAGCGACGAGGAGTCCGAGGAGGAGCACCGTGACACGGAAGAAACAAGAGCGGCTTCTACGACCCAAGAGGTCTTCCCCGTTCCTGCTGTCGGAACCAAAGGTTGGTTTGACGAACCTGAACCCAAAGTTCAGCGCGCCTCCACTCCGCCAGAAAAGTCTCCAGTCGTTCCCGAGACAAAAGTGACAGAAGAAGAAGAACCACAAGAAATGCGTCTTAAGCCTCTGGAATCGTCAGCTCTTCCCTCTATACGTGATTTCCTGGCCATGGAAGAGGCTACTCAGAAAGCTGAGAAGCGGAAAGCACGTAAGGAGAAGAAGAAAAAGAAGAAGGCTGGCGGCGACGACGACGACGACTGAACAGTACTTGTACCCACATATCCACACTTGTTATCGGAAGTATGTATTTAGCACGCTGATATAACGACATACATTGTAGCGAGGACCGGTGTTATGACCGTCCCGAGGGTAATGGAACGATGAATGACTTCCCTCGAGAATGATAGTTTGCGAAACCTAAGCGGGAGTCCATATCGTCGATAGTTCTGAAGGAGTGATGATTACCTGTAGCTCCGGACGCGTTGCTCAGTACCCACCTCTTTTTCATTTCGCTAGCCCAAGTTATATCCTTTACAGGTGGAGCGTTGAGAGAAGCACCGAGAGTTCCGAGTATGAGTGCAAAGACGCTCTCGTACACAGTCTTTGGACCGACGAGATTTAGAAATGGATATATCAGATTATGCATGCAGAACGCACGTTCAGTGGAAGGCTCCCTTCAGGCTTTCCGAGTGCTTTGAGACGCGACAAATCTATTTGAGTAGCTCAGAAAAGCCAGCTGGTGCGAGCGGGGCCAGCTCACGTTCATAGGCAGAATAAGCAGCTGTAGGCGTCGTGAAACCGTGTTCGTATGATACCCCTCAACACGCACCATGAAGCAATAAAACAGTTGCTAGCATGAGAAAAATCCGACCCACCATGTCGCGCTGTACTATTGAGGAGGCCAAACACGGGCCTATATGGACCACGTCACATCAACTCGGCGCAAGTTGTTTGTTTCGGAGGCTGTTGCCAAACAAACACCCCTAAACGCAAACCAGAGTCCACCATCCAAGCTGGTGTTCACTCTCTCACTATCTTCTGTATTGCGGCAAGGTGCTGGGTGGATGTAAATTAAGGTGTATTTCAACCTGATCCCCAGACTATATATCAACGAGCTGGTAATCTGCAGCATTAGACTGGATATGACTCATGGATTCAAGATCCGGACTGGTCAAATGTAAGCCATGCGCTCAAGATTCTCTTTCTATTCATCTGTCTTTGTTCGTCTCACCTTCAAAGGGAAGCCATATCGATATATTGGTGACTCGTCGGGAAACTACTATGTCCACTCCCCGTCGCGCAGGCACAAGCGGTTCAGGGAACAAGTGCGAATTCGAAACGACCCGTTACAACCACCATTCCGTGGGCACCGGTGAGTTCGTGGAGCGGGAACCCGCAGCTATCATGCATATCATGTGCAAAGTACTCGCATCTATGTCGGTGCGTTCCTACATTTATGTAAAGGCCCGGCATTCCCACAAGTGCAGTCACCGGTTCCTCAGCACTGGTAAATGGGGGACAGCGAGAATGAAAATAGGTCTCCGGGAGATCTGGCGGATTGCTGTGTTTACGGCAAGGGTCAGCTATAATAAGGGCTGCAAAGTGAGCCGCCGTATCACGGATCGATACGATTCGAACGAGAATATCCAGTGCGAGTCGGGTGCGGTGGAGATCATCGAGTAGAGGATGTGAACTATGAAATTACTGTCCTTTTCGGCTAAGTTGGCCGCGTGAGAAATTTGATCTCAAATCCACGCATCAACTTTGCTCGACCATTGCACGCCAACCGCTGCACGGAATTCAGAAGGAAGATGTGCGTTGG
>JBBPNN010000390.1:0-27132 GCA_038090935.1 Hortiboletus campestris
GGGCACTATCAGAATAACCCAATTATGCAGGGGCAAGAAGGGTAATGAATCAGTGGGAGATACACACTGATAGGTTGATGGTTGGTAACAAAGAATATCTCTAGTGTGAGAACATGTAGAGAGATGTCTTCAGAGAATGAGGATAGTGAATGGATCAAACAATATGCTCAGAGGATCTGAGTGAGGGAAGGAAGCAAAGGACGAAAGAATAATCCTTAATTGTTATTGAGACAGGCTTAAGGCCATGTCTTTTATAGTGTTCAGTGATGAAACACTGATGTACATGATACATGTATCACATCTTATGACACAATGATGTCATAGTCTAGACCAAAGATAAGGATAACTTATCTAATAATGGTGAGTTATATGGATAGTGTAAAGATAAGGTCATAGACCACTCTAGAATCTGATATCAGGAATTGAATATTAAAATATAAAATACCAGAATTCTCAACAGGCACATGAGTCATGACCTCATATTTTAATTTTTAAGTAATATAATTATTACTGTCTTCCTTCAATCACTGCAAACGCAATGTACACAAGGATTATCCTTTCTCAAAACTTGATCCAGTAAGGCTGGCTAGCTTGCTATGCCATCGTGATGTGTGTAACATAGCTCGTCTATTAATCCCTTGTCTTCATGCCTTTCATCATTCATTCATCATTTTCTCAATGCTCTGGAGCACATCCGTCCTGAGCACACTGGCATCCTCTGATATTGAGCCAACAGTGGTGATCACATTTGATTCTGCAAAGTATATATTCAATGTTGATGAGAATACCACCAGAGCCTTTCTGCAGAGCCAGCAGAACTGGAAAAAGACATGTGCACTGTTCCTCACTTCTGTGGGTACTCAACATGCCAGCAGTCTACCTGGTAAATCCCCTAGTTTTAGCTGCTTTTTGATGTTAATCAACACCATTTCCAAGGGTTGTTCATGACTTTGGCTGATGCTGGCCAAAATCAGATGCAGATCACCAGTCCATCTGGGCTCTTACATCTAATAACTTCTATGCAGAAGTACACTTACCAGTGAGCTATGTCAACCAATCCCCATATCTATCACATACCAAACATTTTCAAGTGATAACCTCAACATCACTCCTATTGAGGTCCCTCTCACCCCACCATGTATGGAAACTGAGAATTGACCTGTGTACAGGGATGACAATATATCTGTTTTTGCGCTTTCTGTTGTCCCCTCAGAAATACCTTTGCAAGTTGCCAATCCTTAAGGTGAAGCGGCAGGCCTGTTGAAGCGAAAATGCGAAGACTCCTGAGCAATCATCCAAGTGACTTTTAAATCAACATGGCGCGATCAGCTCGCAAGCGATACCATGGTCACTACAGAATCTTTGTGCAAGGTTGCATCTGCATCTAATTTTGATTCTGCTTCATTGGACAGGAAGGTAGCCCAAGTATGGAGGCAATTTATGATACAATCCATGTTTCCTGCATTTCATCTGTTGTCAGCAACACCGGACCAGAATGGCCCAGGAAATTTTCATGAGACGTGGAAAGCCAAGAACTACGGTGGTGTCAACACAAAGGCAGGTGCCTTGTCAGCTCTTGCACAAGGTCTCTTCCCGCCCAAGTTTAGTAAACTGTTGCCAGTTCCTGAGAAAGCTCTCATTGGTTTAGCTGATCCGACTCTCAAGCCGATGATTGTGTATGCCATCATAGGACCCCAAATATGCATAAAGTTCAATGGAAAAAAGGCTGTCAATTTAGGCCTGCCTCCAGGTCCACTGTGCGCGAGACTAGTCAAGGGAGAGTGTGTGACTGTGCAGGTCAAAGACAGCAATGGTAACATCATTGATCACGAAATAAAACCAGAAGACTGTATTGGAGAGAGCGTGACTCCAGAGGTGAGTCAAGTCTCGTGCTTCTCTCAGATGGGATGGCAAATCTTTGTAGGTAGTGTTATTCTTTGATATGCCAATATTAACCCACATCCCTGCCTTACTCTCAAGTTTTGTTGAGTGTAAACATTTTGCCAAATACTTATGGAAGCATGCAAAGGACTCTAAACAACATAAAGTCTGAGCGATCTTCCATTTGTGTGGTGACAGAGTCCTTGAAGATGAATGTTACAAGACATTCATGGATGATTTTGGGCCCGAGGTACATGTATGTTTTCAAACTGTCTGTCTGAAGTTGTGTCACTGATCATATGCAAGCACATTGTTGCTTCACGCAGGTATCTTCTGAATCCAATGACATTCACGAGCACCACATATAGTCAGCTTCAACTAAACCAGCTAGACTCCAACATATTTCTGACACAAAAGTATTCATGCACTGCCAACCATGCAATAAGTGGTGCATTTACATGTATATTTTTGCATTGAGGTGTAGCTGACATGTTAGTGAAGACATTCCTGGATTGCCCACTCATGTTATGGTCATGCAAAAAAACTTGCTAATCAACTTGCATCCCCCACGCTCACCACTTCTGGACTCAGTGGCTAGAAAGGGTGATCTCTTCCATCCTATAGTATCCTCAGGGTCTCCGTTAGTGTTACGCTAAGCGTAGAACCTAGCTTTATTGGTGAGAGTCATGTGACGAACAACAAATAAAGTAGCAAGTCTTGAGTTTAAGGGCCATGTTATCCTTGGAGCTATTGAAGAGTCTACAATGCTTGGTAGGCATAGAGACTATGAGAAGGGTCTCAACAAGTAGATTGCAATCTACCAGCAGATTGGGCTAGATACTACACTTGTATTGTGTAGAACTAACTGGGGAAATTACAAGTACATTGGGCATTTATATACTGTGAGCGGACTCTGAATAAGGAGTCCTGAAGGGGAAATGGAACAGTAAAGTGCCATTCTAGAAGGGGATACGTCCATAAGAAGAATCGGGAGGAAACAGATGAACTGCGGACTGCAGAAAGGAACAATAGCAGAACAAAAGAAGACATATGAAAGGAGAAGTGGAGTTCCAGTTGGAAGAGAAGAGCAGAAGAAGAACAGAACTCCATCGGACAAGGATCACTAAGGAACAAAAGAATCAGAAGGAAGATTGAAGAAATGAGCAAAATCAGAAGTAGAGTCCTTGGGTACCCACACAGTAAACCACAAGTTGAACTCATGCTCCTCGGCCTCAGACATCCAAGGGATTTCTGTAACAGTTAGTGTTGCCAGAACCAACTCGTAATAGCTTTGTGGACACTCAATTATATGTCACTCAAGCTAAGTTGGTGGAAACCTGTGGCAAAGACATGTCAATTTGTCCACTGGGGACAAACAGTGCAATGCCCAGTAAATACAGAAATGGTGATTCCAAAGGCCTCTGTGTCTTTGACTTCATGCTCACGTATTTTTAGTTTCTGCAACACTTATCCACATCCCCAACCATGGCTATGTTCCACTTGATGCCGGAGAAGGATGCCAGAGAAGGAACATGGGGTCAACTAGCTTGAAAGTTTGAAGATGACCTCGCAGCAACATCTAGCGTATGGCGGGTCCTTCGTGAGCTGAAGTGCATCTTTATTAGTCACATGCATGGTGACCATCACATTGGACTGGTGAAGCTTTTAGCAATGTGACAACAAGCAACCATTTGGACTCAAGACATAGAACCTCATGCATTGAATGTGATGCAGCTTCCACCATCTGATGTGCCACTATATGTCATGGGTCACGACAATGTTTTTTTGTATCTGCATGAATATGCAGCCCTCAAAGAACTTGGACTCTCCCCTTGTTCCAAAACTCCTGTCATTCCAATCCCAGTGGATGCCATTCATTGAAAGAATGACTTCTCACCTCCTTGCGTCCAAGGGACCTCCCGCAGGTACACCTATGCTTAGACATATCTGTACTTCTCTGAATTGGTCTCTCAGTTCCATCTTAGCTCACTATGACATGTGTGCTTCGCTTGGTCTAGAAAGTTTCTGAAGTGTGGATGTTGTACACCAAACAAGTTGTCATGGAGTGATTATCAAGCATATGGATGGTTGGAGCATCGTGTGAGTGCATGCACGACTCCTTTCGACATATATCATATTCACTGTTCCATCAGATATTCAGGAGACACCATTCCCACACAAAAATTAGTGCAAGTGGGAGAAAACACAACTCTCCTCATTCACAAATCTACCATGGCTGATGACCAGGCAGAGATGGCCATGGCCAAGATGCACAGTACGGTTGGTCAGGCAATTGACATCAGAAAGGGGCACACATGTTTATTTGCAGTGAAGGCTGCCAGCCTTGCTCACAGTGGTTCATAGAATGAAAGCTCACAGCATCCTCCTCACACATTTTTCAGCGAAGTCTCCAAATATACCTCCATCTGTGGTTATGGAGCACAATCATGGAGATCCAACCCTGGCTCTGGCCTTTGATCATGCCCACATCAAGATTGGTGAGATATGGAAAATGAATGCCTACATGAAAGCTATTGAGCAGAGCTTCACAGACATTGAGGATGAAAATGACATGATGCAGACAGAGGAAATTGGTGACATTGATCTCCCATAATACATTTAAAATCAGAGTATCTGGATGCAATTATACTCAAGAGCAATCGGTTCATCAGACGGGATGACTACTTCAGGGGGGGCATGTGCAGAGTCAGAAGATTCTATCCTGTCAGATTCCGGTGTACCTGGCAGTGCACTTGGCACGACGATGCTTCCTAGCAGTGGTTCCTAGCTAGAGAATTGAACTGCGAGTATGTTCGACAACTTCTAAGGTGTACCATCACGGACACCTCCGCATGATTCTCGTCGGAGCTTGAACCTTAGTTAGAAGCTGTACAGTACAACACCCCCGGCGATTGCCGTACTCAGGGAACATATCCTCAACACTCGTGAACGCCAGTGCCAACGCCGACAACGATGGTCAACATCCCCAAGTAAGTGATCCACCTTTATCTGCCCACCGCCGCCTCTTCTCACCTTGCGCAAAATGTAGGACACGACGGACATGTAAGTCTTGCAGGATCGTACTTGTATACATCGATAGCTCACTTGCTCCCAAGACTGCAAGGGCAAGACGTGCAAGAAGCACACGTACGCGTGTCTGCGTTATGATATGCCCAAAACACTCATCGCTTGATTATAGGCCCCACAAGGTGACGCAATACAAAAAGGGAAAAGATTCGCTATTCGCCCAAGGGAAGCGTCGTTACGACCGTAAACAATCAGGTTATGGTGGTCAGACCAAGCCTGTCTTCCACAAGAAGGTAGAATGATCATAGTGCATCCGTCACTGCTGTTCCTGACACCGTACCGTTCCTAGGCGAAGACTACGAAAAAGGTCGTGCTGAGACTTGAATGCACGGTGTGCAAGTACAAGATGCAGCTGGCGTTGAAGCGTTGCAAGCAGTACGTTGTATTCCGATCTGCCATATATGTCGCCAGTTTAATTCGCCACCGTAGCTTCGAACTCGGTGGTGAGAAAAAGACCAAGGGCGCCGCCCTTCAATTCGTGCGTAGATTTTGTCTGATTGTCTCATGTGTACCTGATACCTTGGTTAAAGTGAGCTGTATGTCGTCGTCATTCCTCTTTCGTGCCTCTTTCGTTATGTACCCACCACCGTACTATGACATGCAATCTACCACATGCAGCTCAGCCGTGTTATACACTCGTGGACTAAGATATGCTTGATCGTCTCGCAGACGTGCCGTTCTTTCACGTGGTATCTTCGCGGAGTATTTCTCCGGATATACACACTTATCTAGGAATATTTGTCCAGTGCTCCCCGTCAAAATGCCTCGTACAATGTTTGAGCCACTCTGACTGCATCCCGAGCCGCTATCAACTCTCGGTACCATGGTCCCGTTCCGTTTTTCGATCGCAGGGCAGATCGGGTTAGGTGTGAACCCAAGCTTTTCCAGCGACGGTTGCGAAACGGTTCCAATCTAGCTCAACTCCACCCCACTTGTGTGCATTTCTTCCTAGACACTTATTACGATTGTAGGCGCTTCATAAACACTTCATGGTCGCACAAAGCGCAGTGTTTCCATGCAGCTATTGATTCACGGTGATTTTGGAACTGTTGGTACATGACGTTACTTTCCTCGGTGAGGCAACATGCGATGATAATGATTCGTCGATTGATGTTGGCGCCTGCCCGTCACTCTGCAACCTACATCGACGGCTCTTCAGACTCCATTGACAACTCTTCAGATTCCATCGACGACTCTTCAGACTCCATCGGCGCCAGATCGGACTCGTCGTAATATTCCTAACAATCGAGTCAGAAAACGCTCGAGAATCAACAATCGTACGTACCCTGTAAGTGACACCAGCCCGTGCTGGGTCCACCGCTGACCACCCAACAACTAGGCATTGCTTTTTTGTCGGGAAGAATAGCTTACCGTTCCAATGCTCTGCGACGGCTTTGATTGGACCCTCTTCTGGTCCCACGAATACCACTCTCCAGGGAAGATTCTTCAGGTTGCGAGGCAACTGATTTTTCAGGCTCCTCAGCCCGTCGATCGGTGATGTATGAGCTCCGCTCACAGTCATTTGAAAGGCGAAAATTCCATCCTCAAGCACGAGGGCACTGTCAATGCCAGGGAAACTGATCTTGGAGGGAATCCAGTAATATGGGGGTATTACAGACTGCGGTGGGCTTTGGGTAGCAGGAATGAGATCCACACCTGCTGCTGTGGATGTGGTAGGAAGCCGTACTATGGCATTGCCCGAGCCCTCCACAACCCATTGGCAATTTATCATCTTGTTCACAACAAAAAAGCTGTGGAACCAAGATTTGAAGATGAAACCAGCCGCCTGACGAGTATTTGGAAGCTCAAAGCATTGTAGAACTGTAACTTCACGAGGTTGTCCTCCCTCTGGAGCGCCTCTGCTAGGATGCGGCGAATGGTTTGTGTAGGCACGGCCAGATAAGAACGCCCGCGAGAGATAGCCTCTGTGGGAGTCTTCGTCGGCCGAAGGAAATAGAACCGTGATGGGGAATCATTAGGGAAATCCAACCGTGGTCCCCGGTCCATCATGATTTTAGATGCAATGACAGCACGGGAGGCGTCTGCGCGGTAAAGATCTTCGACTTCCCAGTCATCTTCATCAATGAATTGCACCAACAAGCGGGGAACGTTGTCCCACTTCTCCGCAAGAGTCGTCGTGCGGTCAACGTCCTGTCCCAACAACGTGCTGACCATCTCGTTAAATCTCGCCGCAATGCAGAATGTATCACTCACGCAAGGTGCACAACCTCTTCCTTAGACCAAATATCCATAACGTAGGGCTTAGCGCCAACCTGTTTACTCCATTCCTTCCAACGTGAGGCGTTGGGCGAGGTTGTTTGGATGATCCGGACGCTCCGACTCCGAAGACCTGTGAAGATACCATCGGTTTTTATGATGTGGTGGTTGGAGTCGCATAGGGCCCACACGGGGGAGTCCTCACGTAGCGGTTCTGAATCATTGAACGGGTGGAAACCAACGGTGTCTTTGAAGAACGCGTAGAATGATTCGCCATTCAAAGACTGCACCGCAACTGGCTGTCTCTGGCCGAGAAGCAGAACGAGTAAATACACGAGGAAAAGCGTTTTCCCTGACAGCAAGAGACAAACGTCTCAAGTTCAGGTTCAGGGTGCTCCGAATGTTATTCGAGACTCACCGATACCGGGTTGTCCTGTAACGGAAGCACCTGCTTTATATCTATTCGTCTTCAATGCTTGTGATGCCGTGCGATACTCGTTCCTCACGAGTACCTTATCATGAACCAGTATCCCTGCAAAAAAGGCCTCAAAGGCAGGGAAGTATCCGCCGAGGTCGATGAACTCAAAACCTCCAGGATGCTGTTTGAGGATGGCTTGGGAATTACCCCAAACCATACCAGCAAATTTGTTCAGAGCGTGAAGATCAGGATCTCGAGATGTCGATATCATTGTTCTAGAGTGAGTGGTCAACTCGCCGCGATGTGGTGTACAACACCCCCCGGGCCACGCCACGCAAAGCTGACTGTAAGTAGTATGGGTTCGGGACGGAGAGTGCTAAACCTCGGGATGCTGAAGGACTCTAATTTTGTCTATAATCATAGAGCTTTGCTCATGATACGGCTGGTGACAATTTCCATATTCTAACAGAACCGTCATCCGCTGTGGTAGCGAGTAGAGCCTCAAACCCGGAGCGAGGACACCATTGTACTGAATTTACATCGTGGATGTCATGGGCAGATGAGATGGACGCGATTAATCTCGGCGACAGTGTAGGGCGCGTAGCATCTTGTTTTTGCGACTCCTTTCATAGATCGGGGTCAGAGGCGATTGACGTTCATCTGACCATTCAACTCACCGATATTTCCCAAACATTTATTTTACCATCACTGCCCGTGCTCGCGATCCATCCAAGGTTGTCCCCTTTCCCGGTTCCCCAGCTTATCGAGTATATGCTTCTTGTGTGGCCCTTTAGCTGATGCGCAAACTCCCATGTGTGTTCAGCAGTCCGCCTCCAGATTCGGATTGTGAGGTCGTCAGAGGAAGATGCAAGGTAATCGCCACGGGGCGCCCATGCAACAGACCACACTGTTCCTGCGTGGCCGGATAACGTCGTGAAGCAAAACCAGTCTTCGGATGGATCGTCGATATAAAGCTTGACCGTATCGTCGTAGGATGCCGATGCAAGAATCTATCCCCAGGTGAAATCAATCTCGAAGCGACATTCTGTGAGAGCGAGAACAACCTCTTCTGTAGGGTGCCAGGCGACACATTTGACGTCCTGACTATGTTCCATCATGACGCCCATGCATTCGAAATCCGCATCTGGCTTAACTGGGGGAGGGAGGCAAGTCAAGGGGTGTAGATACTGTGGTTGAATTTGGCGATCACCTTCCCAGACCCATACTGTCTTGTCTCTGCTACACGTTGCAAGTAACGTTCCCGTCCCCGAGTACGCGACACTCTTGCATTCTGTTTCGTGTCCCTCCAACAGTGCGACGCATTCCCATTCTTCAGGCTCGGATGGATCGTCGTCACCCTCCGACACCTCGCGTTTTTCCCATACGCCGATGTTGGCGTCAAAGGATCCTGTCGCAAACGTTTTCCCGGAGGGTGCCCATGCAACGCTTCGGACTGTTTTACTGTGCCCTGTCGGGATCGTCGTGAGATGCGAAAAAACAGTCTTGGATGGGTCGTATGGGTCCTTGCGGTAGCTGTACAAGCGCACCGTTTTGTCTGCCGAACACGAGGCCAATAAAGGTTTGGCTGTGTTCCAGGCGACTTGCCAAGCGCGGTCTTCATGACCTGAACACGGGGTATCCATATGTCGAGAATAGTGGTGAGTTGAATGCACACCTACCTGGTAGCTCGGCGTAGAGCTGCAGTGAACATGGTAGATCCAACGCCATTGGACTGGGTACAGGCGGCAACCCGTGCTTATCAGTAACTTGGTGACGCGACTTCTTCCCACGGGCTCCCGTGGTTGCTCCTGATTCAGGGGTTAGGGGCTTATATAAACGTGGCAAGTTAGGGGGCACTGCGAACCACCAATCAACCAACATTAATTGTATTAGAGCCCGGCCACTTTCATACCGCATATCAACGATGCGTCACCCTCGAAGCTGTAGCCCCTCTGAACAATTCCAGGCTGTCCCCCGTCCATCGTATGCGCTCGCCTTCTCGGCCACTTGTTACGCTTGGCCCCCAGTACTGCCCGATGTCAAGTTCAACAAGAGATCATATTGGAATGGCTACAGTGTATATCAACGACTTCATCTATGCCTGTAATTCTTGATCTTTCCCCTTTTTGGTTTGAATTAAACGTGCTTAGCCTTTTGTTAGTCAAGCGCGGGAGTGATCCAATGCCAGCACCCTCTGAGCTGCCTTCTCCCCCGTCACCCGAAGACGCTCGTGAATATGGCAAATCGGATCAGAGTCACACAGCTGGGGATGCTGTACTTTGCCTTGCAGGTACCAGAGATCATTGTCACTTACGCTTTCAATAGGCATTTCATCGTGAAGACTACAGTTGCAGTAACTGATGAATACAACATCAATCATGGCCGCTGTGCATATCATTCCCGACTCACTCGATACAAATCTCGAAGGTGGTATAAAGGTTCGTGTGTACGATTCTTCCTGCTGCCAACTTAAGATCCCCTACAGCGTTTTCAATCCGCCGGTGTGTCCATGTTCACCGACATTGACATCATTCCGGACTTGGCGGACAACAAAGCTCACGGTGTCGAGAACATCTTATCGATGGACATATATCCCTGCTGCCTTTTCAACGACATTCATCTATGGTTTAAATCTGTCGAGGTGCGCTCACTACATTCATCTTTCTCTTCTGCTTCCAAATTTCCGTCGATAGAGTGTACCACACACCTATCGTATCCACTTAGCCCGCGAAGGATGCAGGGAACATCCACGAGTTTGTCAACTTCACCACTCAAACTACACTCCCCCTTCCCAATGCTGCCTATCTGGCGGTTCACGCACTTTGTTGCGAGGTCGCTTGGATGTCGGGTGCTAGGGAGTATATTTCGGACGCTGCTGAGAGCAGAATCGAGCAGTACCTATGTCCTTGCAAATATGTAACGACTTGAGCACTGCCAATCTCTTGGTGAAAGTGTCAGAACAAATATTCTGCGGTTGACTGGTGTGTCTCGGGCGGTGATGCCATGGCTTCTTTGCTAGGAACATGTACGTAGTGCCATTATTTCTTTCATGTCGGCCGAATTTCTCGTGGTGAAACTAAAGACAGTTCCAAGGCTTGCGTTGTGATGGCTCGCCGGTACTCAGTACTCAGTACTCATTGATGCTCGTCTTCGATCGAGTCTATCACGGCACCGCCATGACGCTACACGACTCGAAATGACATGGATCCCATCCATGATCCATCTCTGGTCCGATCCCTTTCAACCCTCCCCTTGTTCCGGCTTCCAAAAGCCCCGTCAATTCGATTCAGTGGTCACCATTCATCAGAAGCAGGTGCGCGCACACTTGGAGATATCTATATGTACTTCTCTGAATTGGTCTTTTCGCTTTGGCCGTCCCGGGCTTGGCGTCGAAAGTCTCCGAAGTGTGGGTTTTGTACACCTGTCATGGAGGGATTATCAAGCATGCGGACGGTTGGAGCATCGTACAAGTGTATGCACGACACCCTCAATATGTTTCGTATTCACTGTTCCATTAGACACTCGGGAGACACCAGAATTCGGCGCAAGTGGGACTCCCCATTCATGAATCCACTGTGGTTGATGATCAGGCAGAGATGGCCCCAGCCAAGATGCACGGTACCGTTGGCCAGGCAATTTGAATTGGGAGAAAGCTTTGCAGTAAGGACAATCTTGCTCACACCTATCCTCACCCATTTTCAGCGAGGTATCCAAATATACCTGTGATTTGCGGAATCAACCCGGGAGATCCAACCCTGTTGATCATGCCCACACCAGGATCAGCGAGACGTGGAAGATGAGCGCCTACATGACAGCTATCGAGCAGAGCTTCAGACCTTGCGGACAGATACGACACGACGCAGATCTCCGAGGAAGTTGATCTTCCATAATATGTTAAGTATCACATAGCATCTCTAGAGATGATATTACACTTCGAGCAATCTCTTCACCTTTCTTATCCCATGTCGCTCTGTGGCGACCGGAAGCTTCACGAGCGACTACTTCAGGGGTGACACGCGGAGAGTCGGAAGACGGCAGAGCCATGGTATCGTTACAAAAATCCAAAAATGAGTGGCAGTGGGTAATAAGGGACTTTATCTTGTCAGATCGCGATGCGCCTGGCAGCGTTGACATGACGATAGTCTGGTTAGAGCGGTCATCCTTCATGAGGAGTCCCAGGAGAATCGCGGTGTATCCTCTTAAAAAGGCACATTCTGGAGAATCGTCTTGGCAATTATCGGAGTACTGGACGTGCAACGTAGTAAAGCACTCCAGGACTGATTTTTGGCCAGGGCATCGACAAGCGCGAACGCAGAGGCGGGAATCAGGGCACATGGGATCAATTGCTAAGAAACCAAGTGAGCGATTATATCTGCGTCATATCGAAATCTTACATTTAATTCTGGAAAGAACAGCTAATTTCGGGCTTAACGTTGCCCAATTCATGACCAGTCCCAAAGCAAGACAGAGAAGATCGAAGGCTTCGACTGAACTATTCTGAGGCTCCATATTCCGTGATTCCGACCACCTTGCTTGGGATCGCATCGCCGTCGTGGTCGCAAACGGAAGTGCGTGAGGGATTTCCAAGGCTGCATCACACCACCATGGGTCATCGTGGGACACTAGGGTGAGCACTCGCATGGCGCCGCATAAACACCTTCGCGCTGGTGTGCCCGAGAATGAACGTTGGCTCATTAAAATTCATCTATAACAATCTTACCTATGACCATCTCTTCTTCACTCTCCCCTAACAGACTAGAAGAGGCAACACAGAGCGACATTAGCTCCGACGTAAATCCGCTCATGTGTGATAATCCACTCGAACAATGGTCGCCAGCTGAGGACCACTGCCCGAGGAGATACGAATCCAGGAGGCGGAAGCACGCTTCGATATGGTAGAGGGATGGTATGTTGCTCTGGTTTATGCTGGTTGGCGGCAATAAGGGGAGACCAGATTCATATGCAGTGATACGTGGCTCCAATAAGCTAAGCTCGGCCCTCAAGTTTACGAGCAATGTGGGCAAATACTGGCCAGCCAAAAGGGACGGGGGTAAGGTAGCAAGTGAATGAGAAACGAAGAAGCGTGCCGAGGGCTGTACCTCATGAGACGAGCATGATACGGAATCCTGACCTGGGACAGACCTGGTTTAGAGAAGACAAGTGTGATTCCTTTGACACTAAACTCGCAAGTGACTTGAGCTGCTCGTATATCTTAGTTCCGTGCCTGGATTGCAATTCCAAAAACCAAGCTGACCGCAGTGATCTCCGTTCGTAAAATACCACGCGACTTGAGGTCATCATTGGAGCCACCTGCAAGGACCGAAGTAAGAACGTCCTTGCTGTGATCGAAGGAACTTAAGATTTCCACAAGGGTCGGTATGAACTCCTCTTGCTGAGCTACTTCTATGAGTGTGCGGGGGTCTCTTGCAGCCAAGACAGCGAAGAACGTTATAGTGGCGTCGAAGGTCTGATAAAAGTTCCGAGCTAATGTTTGGGAACGCAGATGCAAACGTACCTTATCACTCGTCCCAGCCCGTGCCTCCCACAATTTGTCCCATGTGCGGATATAAAAGTCGGATGTTTTCGCCCGCCGGTTGAAATCAAGATCACACAATTTGTTCACGATTTCGAGGGCGCTGTAATCTTACCTAAGTCAAAGCCGGGAACAAGGAACAACTACGCACCTCGCTCTTCGCAGGCCAATTGCACTTGAGCCGTCGAGACCCTCAAATAGATAACCAACTTCGTCCAAGAATCTCCTGCTCTCTCCCTTGCTTCTGAGTTCCGTGATACTCTTCAAATCGTTCATCATGCCAGTGGGAAGGGAAGGTTGGGAAATGTCTGATGCATTGCGTTTCAGAGGAGTGGGCACTGTAGCCTGTTCATCCTGGTATGGCTGTGGGTCATCCTCGGATATGTCAATTCCCCAGCGGGTACGCAAGTCGGAGTATGACTCGTGTAGCTCTGTGTCATCCTCAACAGCGTTCAAGGGATCTGCGTCAGGCACAGGAAGGGCCACGAGGAATGAGCGAGACGATCCTGCGTATGTTCTGATGTTTCGCGTCGGGAGAGGCTTCGGAGATGGCTGAGTGGAAGCTTCAGGGCTAGTTTCCCTCTCAGGAAATGTGGTTGGCAATGTGTGAGATGACGCCTGACGGGCCAGCTGGATATCCGAGGTGGCGACCGGCGGTATTTCCACCAATGGTGTCGCTAGAGGTGCAAATTGACATGACGTACACGTACATAAATTCAGTAAACCCACCTTCAAGAGAGGACTCCGTTCTGGAACGACCAAGCATCCGCTTGATAATGCTACCTCGTGAGGGTTGACTGCCGGAACGCAGGTGGGAACGGGTCGCAGAGAGAAAAGCAGTATCTCTTGGTGATCTTTCTGGGGTTTTCGGGGATCCAGAAGCGGGCTCGAGGCGTGTTTGCGTGGGTTTAAAGCTGCTAGTATTCATCTTTTGTGTGTTGTTCTCAGCATGTGTGCCGAGAGACGAATCCTTTCCATTCCGAGTCGGAGAGACGATCTCGACAAAGACCTTGTGTCGTTTTCGCGGAGGGGAAGGGTCAGAGAGGGGTGGATCATCAGGTTCATGATGATCCCTGGGCTGCGATTGTACGCCCGACCGTCTTCGCAGTGCTCTTCGACCGTATGTGCGCTGCATTCAACTTGCAACTTTCCAAGAAACCGGAGGCGAAAGTTGCCACTCCTGCCGATCATTGCTTCCGAACACCCAATCACGTGATCACAACAACGAACTGTGAGCCATACTCGTAGGTTCATTCTATTTCTCCATTCCGCCGTGAGCAATGCAATCCCTTCAGGCGCGGATAGACTCTTTTCACAAGACAAAGCGGGTCAAACGTTATCCCAGCAAGCCTTCTTCGTCAACAACCTCCGTCAAGTGGCCTCATCCCCCGGATTTCAAGGCAAACGCGAACACACTTGCCGAAGCAGGCTTCTTCTTCAGTCCTAGTTGGGACGACAGAGACACTGTTTCCTGTTTTCTGTGCGGAAAGGAACTCAGCGATTGGGATGCAAGTGACGACCCGTTCGAGATCCATTACACCAAGTGCCAGAGCTTGTGCGCGTGGGCAGTAGTTCGGTGTGGCTTAACTGAAGACCTCGACAACAAGGGGCGGTACGTCGAATCCATCGTTCATGTCCTGAATACTCACTTTAGACCCAGCTTCGTATTCGAGAACAAAACGCGTCTGCCTTCCGGTAAAGCAATGGAGAAGGCGCGATTGGACACCTTTGGTGACAATTGGTGGCCCCATGACGAACCAGGTCATGGTGCGAGGTCCGTCAAGGTAGATCATAGATTACGTTGTGCTCTTCTTAATCTGAGCGGTTAACCAGATGGCGCAAGCCGGCTTCGTGTACACGCCACAGGCTGCCGGAGATGACACAGTAACCTGTTTGTATTGTAATCTTTCGCTGGGTGGTTGGGAAACAGAGGACGATCCGGTGTATGGTTCGTACTTTCCTACGCCAATAACTTTTCTGAGTCTGCCACAGTCAGGAACACCGTAGGCGGGACAGTAAATCCGGGGATGCTTGTCCATTCCTTTCATTCTCATCGAAGCAAACCCGCTCAAAGCCTGTACAACCTATCTTGCCAGTGAAGAAACAGTCGCTCGCGGACCAAGCAGAACAGCAATCTGAAGATGAATTAGCGGTCGCCCACACCACGGATCCGCCGCCTCCGCGCGCTAAGCGGGGAAAGGCTCGCTCCACAACGACTGTATCTTCCAAGGCCCGACGTAAGACTAAGGCAACTCGCGGTAAATCTGTCAAGGCATCCGCTCCGGCGTTGCGGCGCTCTCCATCGCCGAGTCGGACAGTCTCTCGCAAAAGGGAGGCAGCAGCAGTTCTTGATACTTCTATGGACGTCGATGTCTCGCCTGCAGGTGCCTCTGAGCCTCACCCCGCTGCCGGATCACAACCGCGCGGCAACGAATCGCATAGCACCACGTGCATGAGTGGCTCACTGCATTCGTTACTCGATGGACCTATGTCTCCGCTTGGTCCCAGTGCGCCGAACAAGCCTAATATTTCACCTGACACTGCCCTGAATCATCCAGATCCAATTGTGTCGTTGTCACCTGCTGGGAAGTCCTCGATTGCAATCTCCCAGCTTCTGACAGATCATGAAAGGACAATTTCATTAGAGCAATGGATACGACAAGAGATTAGCCTCAGTTATGAAAGACTTCTGACTGATGGGCAAAGACAGATAGAGTTATTTAAGGCAAAGGCAGCTGAGCTTAGGAAATGTATTGATGAGTTATGACATGGCTTTTGTTGATAGAATATGATATCACCCTCTGAGAGGGATTTTCTACTTTATGGCATGTGCTGAGAAATCTATCTCTTTGAATGGTGCTAGGGTATGTGGAGAAAGGTTAGGGGTGCATTGGATATAAGTAGCCTACATGCAGCACAGTGCAAGAGTGTGGAGACAGAAGAAGGAAGGGGTTGGGGGAAGTGCACAGTGCCTTCTGACCTGGATGGAACAGAAGTTGTAATGGTCAGCTCTCAAAAGAGCTGGACTCAAGTGGTGATGCACTAAGGGAATGGTGATGTGGGAAAGGAAGGTGATGATGGGAAGAGGATTAGACAGTGATGGAAAGTGATTGGGAGGGAAAGGGGGTGATGGGGTGATGAGTGATGGTGGGACTCGGAGGAGGATGGGAGAGGAAGATGGAAGATGATGGGGGAGTGGATTATCACACCTCCTTCTCCATTATTCTCTTTCTCTTCCTGATTGTTGGACCCAACATTCTTGTAAGGAGGCCCCTGACTCTAGGGTTATGGTTGCAGAGTCTACAATTACATAACATCAGTAAAATAGCATGTTGCTTTTCCAAGCTTTTTTTTGCTGCATTTCATGTTTACACTTGCAAGCTGAGAAAAGAAGAAAAAGCAGGTCTAGCTGCTTTTTCTCAGTTTTTTCACCATTTAGTTAGCACTCAGCATGAAAAAAGCAACAAAAACATCTGATATATGTACCATATATGATACATAGTAGTACCCAGTCAAGTCCAAAAAGCAAAAGAAGCAGGAAAACATGGAAACATCAAAATAACCCTCACCATTAGCTGAAGTCACAGCAACCTAGCCAAGGCATGATCTGTCTCATCCTGGAATAGGCTGTGACAGTTCAATCCAGACTTGGAATGTATTGATATAGGTAACTTCAGCAAAGCAAAACCCATTAGCCAAGAGTTACAACAGCCTAGCTGAGGCACAGTCTGTCCTGTTCTGGAATGGGCTGTGACAACTGTCACATTGTGGGACAGATTGTACAGTGTTCCAAACCATTCAAGTGGAATTGAAAGCAATACTAGTGTTGAGAATTCTGGTATTTCATATTTTAATATTCAATTCCTGATATCAGATTCTAGAGCGGTCTATGACCTCATCTTTACGCTATCCATATTACTCACCATTATTAGATAAGTTTCTCTTATCTTTGGTCTAGACCATGACATCATTGTGTCATGAGATGTCATACACGTTTCACTATATGTTTCACTATACGTTTCACATTCTGTTACATGTTTCATCTCTGATATGTGTTTTATCCCTTTATCTCTTACATCTCTGAAACATGTCTCATGTACTTCAGTGTTTCATCACTGAACACTATAAAAGACATGGCCTTAAGCCTGTCTCAATAACAATAATATTTACTTTCGTCCTTCACTCCCTCCTCTCACTCAGTACCTCTGAGGATAACTATCCACTATCCTCTTTCTCTGAAGATGTCTCTATCAGTGTTCTACACTTGAGACTATCTTTGTTACCAACCTAGAACCTATCAGTGCATATCTCCCACTGATATCATTACCCTTCTTGCCCCTGCATAATTGGGTTATCCCGATAACTAGTAGTACATGTTGTATGTACAACTTGAATATTTGAACAACATATTGTGGTACATGTCATATCCCAAAATATTACAAGTCCAACTCTGTCCTCTGTCCTCACCTCCATACCAACTCCAGTACAATTTCCCCTTAGATACAACCCCTGACTCTCGGACCTCTTGTCCTATCTCTGTCTCATTGTTCCATTTCGATCATATGACCTTTGTTCCATAATAGTATTAGTCTCACTTCCTCTGACCTGTGTTTCGCTTAGGAGCACAGCTCCGGTAATACTCGCATTCTGATCTTTCTTACCAATCTCTTACACTCCGTTACTAATTCTATGTTCCTCTGAAGTATATAAACTCTTAGAATTCCGTCTTGTATTCTTTAGTTCAAATATTAACTTAGATTCAGCTCCTCACTTGAGTCTTGAAGACTCTCCTCTGATTCCAACTCAACTTCACTGTCCAACAGTGTTAAGTCTTACCTCCAACCCCTGACCCTCCAATCCGGGACTGACTCTGACAAGGGCGCAGCACATATGCTGAAGCCAAGGTCCCACACGCCTCAACTAACTCTGGAGTTCTGGAGTTTACTCAGAGTTGACCCAGTCTTAACAGTACACCTGTATACTACTATGTGAGATCAGCATCAGGAAACTTGCATTTTAGCTAAATGGTCTAGTTTTAGATTATTTAGATCACATCAAATATTTAGCTCCTTGAACAATTCAGATCCTTGACTAAATAATCTAGCCTTCCAAGTGAACTGTCAGTATATGTAAGTGTCTAATGAAGCTAAATGTCTAATACATCTAAATTTAGACACATTTAGAACATTTAGATGATTAGATGTACATGTCTAAAGTTGATGTTTAGTATATATAGTTACATTAGCTCTTTTAGGTAATTAACTTTACAAGAAGTAAAATGGTTAGATAGATAAGTAGCTCAAGTTACACACTTTACTATATACTGTAGTTAGCAACTTTTAGGTATTTAGATGCCATTAGATACTATATGAGTTAGCTATATATATCTTTTCAGTGATTTAGACAAATTTACTGTAGAACAATAGCTGTTAATTGTTTATCAGTTAAACAGTTTAGTCCATTTGGTTCTTTTACAAATATTGTGGTGACAAGTGATTTATTGTCTTGTTTCCTAGATTCTTTGGTGTGCAAAATGTTAACTGAAAAGTTGTATTAGACATGTAAATACAATTAGATATCAAGTCCATTAAATATCTAATTCATTCAAACAGTCTAGCACATTTGGTGAATTAATAATTAGGAAATTGATTTCATAGATTGTCTAGTTGAAATAGATACCTGTCCAATATAGCAATTAGAAATCTAAATACTCTTATATTTCAAGTACATAGACAGTTAGATTAATTAGTTGACATATGATGTTTAAATGATTAGTTCTTAGTTGATTAATTGTTTAGATTGTTTAGTGCTGATAGGCACCTACACACAAATATGCATCTGGGTGAGACATGTTGAGGTGACTCAAGAGGGGGATTGCAGATGGGTTCATGACAAAAGAGAATGGGCAGGTGTGTACTTGCTTGAAGATCTTTGAGATGACAATACTGAGTGGCCTGAAAGCCTTACTTTCAGAGAGGATAAGATGTGATGATGGAATAAGCTGGATGGTGCTCAGAACACCTTCTGTCAACTTCTGGCATATTTGTGGTATTTCATGTGGCCAAGAACTAAACACTGAGCAGATGAGGGTGTCAAAGGGGACCTGGAGATACCTCTTGAGATTCTTGAGAACCACTTGATGGCCCTCAGTGAGGTTCCTAGTGTGATAACCACTAGTGGTACTCAGCCAGTAGCTGAGCCAACTAGTTATCTACTAGAGTGCTACTAGTAGGCACAAAAATCTGCATGTCAACTTTGATGAAACATGTAATTTTGATCTCTGCTTGAACACTTGAAAGCTGCCACAGCATAGCATATTTCCAAACATGGAGTGATCTGACAAATCCAACCTTAGCACTGCATACTGCCAAAGGCCTGCACAGCACATTTCTAAAATGGTCATGTGGTAGCTTAAATCTCCACTTAAAATTATCAGACACATCTGTGACAACAGTGTGTTGCTTAAAGCTGCTCAGCTAAAACACTTCATTTAAACACTGCTTAAAATTATTGAAGATGTCCAGTGTATCTAAAAAGGAAAAAACATTGGCCACATATACCAAGTGCTTTGATCTAGCTACAGTGACCTCCAAAACTGTTGCAATGCCTAACTCCAACACAGTGTGCAAAGTGTGCTGCAATCATCTGTGGGATTTCCCTTGGCTTTTCTGGGGACAAACAATGTACAAACCCTTGGCTACAAATTGGTCCCTGGGTCATGTGATTTGGCTTGGTGGCTGTGGAGATATTCCATTTCAAAGTAGCAATACCATTGCAACAGTTTTGCACCTTCTGATACAACAAGTGGAATGTCATTGAAATTGAATGATAATTAGTTATGTTTGGTCATACAAACAAAGATACACATACAAATATCATGTCTGAGTTTGAAAAAGTTCACATGCTGTAAGAACAATGATCTCTGCTGCACTGCAATAGTTAGGAGGATTGTAGTAGGTTAGAAGGGTGCAATATGTTTGACCCAGGGATTCTGTGTGAGTTGGTTAGGGCAAAGGAAACCAATTAGTCAATCTGGTTTGGAAAAGATGAGAGAGAATAATGGTAACATGTAGAAAAAGAGGAATAAAGGTGAGGGGAAGTCAATAGAAGGTGTTTAATGCAAGATCAAAGATTCCAGGTGTTTCTGGATGAAGATGAAAGGGACAAGAGTTTAAGATGAATATTCTGGCCAAGGACAAGGGTTGGATATGAGCAGAATGAGATGAACAATGAGGAGGGCCAGATATGAGTGGAATAAGACAGACAACAACAAGGGCCAGATATGAGCAGAATGAGATGGATGATGACAAACTCAAAGACATGGTTTGAGTAGATGGTAAGTAGTGCACATGGGCAAAAACTGTATTACTAGTTGCAATACAGGGAATTTATAGTCCAAGGGCAACATGCTAGACTCTTCCTAATAAGGGAAATAGTAACTGTAATCAAGGTCAAGGAAAATCCCATTGCCTCTTCACAGATAAATGGAAACCATGTGGAATGCTATGAAATGTTCTAGATTTAATATGAAGTGATATGAAATGTCAATGAAACCTAAAGAACATAATCTGGATCACAATAGAGCAGACCTATGAATTTAGAAAAGTGGATTTAAACAGATTTAAACAGATTTAAAGCAGAAGAAGTTGGATTGAGATGGATTCAAATGGAAGTGAGATAGAATGTTTATCAGATGTATGTATGATAATGGTGAAAGATTCAAATATGCCCTGATATAACCACAAGGAACGTATATTCCTTATAATGTTCCATTGTTTCAAGCCACTATCATCATATAACCCCTTTCTGTTACTCAACAGAACACCATCCTCTTTATGCTTGATGCAGATCACTCTTCTCACTCCATTCCTGCTACCACTGGTCTGTATGTGTCCACCATATTTATACCCAACTACTAAGAGAGTTCTGAGCATTAGAAGACTACTGGAGGTCATTTACCCAAGCTTTCCTTTATCAACATTTATCATGCCATTTGTTTTATCTTTTTTGAAAAGGAAGAAAACACCATTCAGATGACCAAGGCACTTATCAATCTTATGAGTTAACTCCTATCTACTATCATAGTGCATCAGCACTTGAAGAAAACTAGTATGAAGGCTGTGATCATGTTCAAATGTTATCTATTTTTTAGTCAAGCACCACCAGACTCATCTGGATTATGACTATGCTTATAAGGATTGGTTTGTAGAGGATTAGAAGAAGATTGTAGTGTGGTATAATGAAACTAAAACAAATCACCTAGGATCAGATGGATGCAAATGGGTGTGGAAAAGGGCAAATGAGGAAATTAATAATAGGATAGTGCAAGAAACAGTCAAGTTTAAAGAAGGTTTTGTAATGATGGAGGATGTAGGACTTGGCAGGGAGTTCTCTATGCTATTAAGATTGATTGTAGAAAGGTTTTGCATGATGAACAGCTGAATACTGTGCAATATTATAATTTGAATCCTCCTAACATTAAATGTTGATAGAGGAAAGCTTAAATAAATGACCTCTAGTAGTCTTCTAATGCTTAGAACTCTTTTAGTAGTGGGGTCTAGATATGGTGGACACATGCAGACCAGTGGTAGCAGGAATGGAGTGAGAAGAGTGACCTACATCAAGCATAAAGAGGATGGTGATCTGTTGAATAATAGAAAGGGGTTTTATAATGATAGTGGCTGGGAACAATGGAGCATGTGAACTTTTTTAAACTCAGACATGATATTTGTATGTGTATCTTTGTTTGTATGACCGAACATAACTAATTATCATTCAATTTCAATGACATTCCACTTGTTGTATCAGAAGGTGCAAAACTGTTGCAATGGTATTGCTACTTTGAAATGGGGATATCTTCACAGCAACCAAGCCAAATCACATGACCTAGGAACTGATTTGTAGCCAAGGATTTGTACATTGTTTGTTCCCAGCAAGGCCAAGGGGAATTTCCACAGGTGATTGCAGTGAAAGGAGTTTTTCCCCCTTTCTAGATATCTTCTAGGTCCCTTTATGCATACCTCAAAACTCCTATCCTATCCCATGTCCATTCAAGTGGATCCCATTGTGTTTCATACATATCCATTTCAATCTGACTTAATCTGATTGGGTTGTTGCTATCTGGTTTAACCAGGATGACTTCTAACATTCTATTTCCACTCTTTTGTATGTACATTTTGTCATTTTGATCCTTTTTCTGTCTCTTTTATGACTTATGCTGTGATTGGCAGGCTGTGTTCCTATCCAAATTGCTCTAGACTCTTGGATTCTGATCTAGACCTGCCATTGTTGTTCCCAACCTAGTGGTGTTCATACTGTAGGGTCACTCATACACTTATGCAGGATTGTTGGTATCTTTCTGCATGGATGTCGTACTTACTGAGTTGTTGTAGTTACCTATGTAGGGGTGGTAATCTTTTTCTTTGGTTATGTCTTTAAGGTATTTCCTTTTTGATAAAAGTCTTGGGTGTTCCCCAGACTATAAACTCATGTTCTCTGTGAGAATATGACATCTCCCTTTTACTTGGAATTCCCTTGTCAGTTTCTGCCAACCTTGTCATTTCTCTCACTTCATCATTTTACATTCAATCCAGTCCTAGTCTTTGACCAGATTCATCACAACTTTGTTGAATTCATCATGTTATTAATCTGGATTTAACTGGATTGGTCTGGTTGCTCTAGGATAAGTCTCATGCTTCCCTTTTCTACCTCTAAACCTTCCTCAGACCCTTTGGGACAAGTTATACTCTCACATCCACCTCTCTTCCTTAATAGCCGATGCCTTTCTGGTACTAGTACCTTAAGGTACTCTTTAGAGAAGTTTGTTGTTTTACAGTGCACTATGTTGGGGTTAGACATTGTAATAGTTTTGGAGGTCACTGTAGCTCCCTTATTCCAAGCTATCTCCCTAGTGTCCCCACAATATGTCCAGACTCTCAGCACATCAAGAAGCTTTAAATCTCTTTTAAGCAGCTCTTAGCAGCATCAATACAGCACAAGCTATGGAGCTATGGAACATAGTCATGGCTCAAATTGTTGATTCTAATCTAATGTCACACTCTGAGTCAAATTCCAACTCATCTTATGATTCATCCTCATCCATTCCACCTTGAACACCCACTTTCTATTCTACCTTAGGTTCAGGCCAGTCCAATGTATTTTTTTTCCAATAAGAGGAAGTCCCACTATCCATGCTCCACAGATTCATCTCCTTAAAGAGTAGAAAAGTCATTATCCTTGACTTTTTTGTTGAAAACTTTGAGTATTTCCTGGAGTCTTTGCCTAGCTTGTTGATAAAATTCACCACCATCCTATCTTTCTCACTTGCAGTAATTCCGATTCCAGATTTGATGGGATGCCCCTTTCAGAATCTCACACAACTAACCAGCATTTGCCTGTTTGGTTTTAGCTAGCAATTTTTTTAAATGGAGCAGGACACTATAGCAATGCTGCAACACTGCAGGATATGGCTGAATGGGCAGGTGTAGCTGTTGGTATGACCCACAACTGCTACAAACATGTTATGCTTTCACTCCTGCATTTGCATGATCAAGCTATTCACTTTAGTGTTTAAAAGTCTGGTTGAGTCCAATTTTTTTGCCTTATTTGGATGCAACCAGACCAAAACCAGTTGCCTAAGTTTCCAAAATGGGTTAGACCGAACTGGAACTGAAAAAAACTGATTCAAAATGGTCTTTCCATCAGTTGCAACCAGTTACAACTGGTTTTTTTACAAGTGAACTGATCCAGGTAGCACTTAGCCATAGTGAAATAAAATATAATACTGATTAAGAGCTACAAATCGACTTATTAGTCATATTATTTGGCCCAGGGACAGTTGAGATATGACCATTTTAAAACATTATGTTGTTTTAGAGCTGTAAAATGTATAGCACTCTTAAATCAAGCTCTAAAATTCTGGAAAAAATAGGAGTAAATAGCCAAATATAGTAGTAATAGCCCCTTTGGCTGTACAGTGGTTGCAACTGGTCCTGACCAGTCTTTTCAATTTTGAAAAATCTGGCAACTGGCAACTACAGTCCAGTTCAGTTGCCAGTCTTTTTTTCAGTTGCCAACTGGACTTCAAAACACTAATTCACTTTGATCCTATTCATTGTGATGATGGTTATGTAGAAAAGCAGAGAGCTAAAGCTTGGGTGGAGGCCAGATCTATTTCAGAATGGAGAGAAGACTTTCTATGTGTTGATGATTCCACCTTCAATTTTTTTCAAAAGCCAGGACTTCATGGTGAGGTCTTTTTTGATTGGAAATCATATTATTCTGTAATAAATCAGGTTGGTCTGAATTTATTCTGCTGATATAGATATTTACTATATCTTAGGTTGTTATTCTGCCCCATAATCTAAAGATTGTGGACTATGCCATTGGTCTTTCAGGAAGCATGCATGATACAAGCACCTTTCAACACACTCATGTTGCTCATTTTCCTCACCAATTCTTTGCTGCAAATGAGTGGCTTTGGGCTGATTCAGCATATCCCTGTCAAACATGATGTGTTACACCATTCAAGAAATCTATTGGAGGGAGCCTTGGTTCTGATAAGAGAAAATTCATTACTGAGCATTCTTATGGCTCACTCAAAGGTCATTTCCAATCACTTCTGGATCTGCACTTTTGAATTCAGACACAAAGAAATCTCAATCATGCAGTTGCATGGATTTATTGCTGCTTGATTCTACACAATCTGATCATTGATGTTGAAAAGGAGCTTGAATTGAATAGCTCATTGGATGAGTTTGAACAGGAGCATTTGAGTCAAGAGCACAATGGAAACTCACAGGATGAGGGCAATAAGAATGAGGAACCAGGATAGGTTATTTGTAGACAAGTCATGGACATATTGTTGGATAAGATCATATAGCCCTCCTACTAGTACCAGGACAAGAATCATATACATCATTGGTTTATGTACATGATCATGATAGACAGTTTGACCATATGTACAATAACATATGACATAGTAATAACAACATAAAACATGTGACAACAACATATAATGACAACATATAACATGTATGAAGAACTATGTAGATGATGATGACAAAAAATTCACACCGAGGAACATAGCACCTTGGTTGTTAATCCAAAGTGGTAGTGAACCTATCTTGAAATGTAATTCTTCATAGACATTACATATCCAGCAATGTTGTTTAGCAACCTCAGTCATGCCACAATATTCTGCTTCAGTGGAAGAAAGTGTAACTCATTGTTGTTGCTAGATAGCCATGATACAATGCCATTTCCTAAGAAGATGGCATAACCAGTAGTGGAGCGTGATGTTTCAACATCTCCTGCCCAATCTGTATCAGAATAAGCACATAAGCCATTCTGGTCACCATGTCCAGAGTACAAGATGCAAAGATCCTGAAAGGATGACAAGTAGCGCACAATATAGAGCACCTTTTGCAAATGTTCTTCCATAGGGTTGGAAGAGAACTGAGACATTTTGATAACTGTGAAGGCTATGTCTGGTCAAGTACCCAGCATGATATATAACAGTGATCCAATGACTGACTGATAGCGACTGCGAAGAGTAGGATTCAACTGGTCTTGGTTAAAGTTAGGTCTCAGATTACATATATCCAGTAGGAAGAGGTACAGAGACTGGCTTGCAATTCTCTTGACCAAATTGTTGTATGACTTTCTCCACATAGCAGGTTTGGTCTAGAGTAATTACTTGCTGTTACAGAAATCCCCTGGATGACCGAGGCCAAGGAGCATGAGTTCAACTTGTGGGTAACTGCATGGGAACCCGAGGACTCCACTTCTGATTTTGCCTGTTTTTTTTATCTTCCTTCTGATTCTTTTGATCCTTAGTGATTCTTGTCTGACGGAGTTCCGTTCTCTTCTGATCTTCTCTCCTACCAGAACTCCTTGATCCTTTTCATATGTCTTCCTTTGTTCTGCTTCCGTTTCCTTCCACAGTCTGCAGTTTACCCGTTTTCTCCCAATTCTTCTTATGGATGTATCCCCTTCTAGAACGGCGCTCTGCTGTTCTGTTTCCCCTTTAGGATTCCTTATTCAGGGTCTGCTCACAGTATATAAATGCCCAGTGTACTTGTAGTTTCCTCAGTTAGTTCTACACAATACAAGTATAGTATCTAGCCCAATTCGCTGGTAGATTGTGATCTACTTGTCGAGACCCTTCTCATAGTCTCTATGCTTACCAAGCATTGTAGACTCTTCAATTAGCTCTGAGGTTAATGTGGCCCTCAAGCTCAAGACTTGGTACTTTACTCGTTGTTCGTCACGTGACTCACACCAATAAAGCTAGGTTCTACACTTAGTGTAACACTCGCTTCTTGTGATCTCTAGTAATCCTCATACCTAAGTACTTAGTTGCTTGACCAAGATCTCTTGATTCCCAATGTTTCATAAATTGAGACTTATGGGCAAGGACTTGCGTCTTGTTACTACCCATGAATAAAGCATCGTCAACATAAATGAGTAAGACGATTAAATCATCACCAATGATCTTGAAATATGTTCCTGGGTCAGATTTACATCTGAGGAACTGACCCTTAACTATGAAACCTTCAGGTTGATCCAAGTAAATTTCTTCATCCAGCTCGCCAAAAAGAAAGGTGGTCTTAACATCTAGGGCTTCAAGTTCCCAATCATGAAGTGCGGCTAGAGCAATAAGAACTTGGAAGGTTTCAAACCTTGCAACTGGAGAGAAGGTTTCTTCATAGTCTATTCCGAAGACTTGCATAAATCCTTTTGTGACGAATCTAGCTTTCTTGCAACCGTCAGATTTTACAGCAAATACCCATCTCCCTTTGACGGGTTTACGACCCTTAGGTAGGTCTACCAATGTCCAAACCTTGCAATCAGAGAGGGATTTAATCTTGTTGAGAATTCTGGTATTTCATATTCAGATATTCATTTCCTAATACCAGATTCTAGAGCGGTCTATGACCTCACCTTTACGCTATCCATATTACTCACCATTATTAGATAAGTTTTCTCTTATCTT
>JBBPNN010000391.1:0-27125 GCA_038090935.1 Hortiboletus campestris
AGGGTGAGTTGCAAGCTGACCTGCCTGAGGCCGAGGAACGAGGCCTCAAGGCAGTTGTCAGCTTGCAAACTCACCCTTCACTTCTCTGAATTCTCAGCCTCCTGCTCCTATTTTTAATTGTAATTTAATTTAATTAATTATAGCAGGCAGTATTTTCATCCAAAGCATGGTGAAGGATTTCATTCAGAGAATTTTAATTATCATTATAATTTAACTAAATATACACAATTTTCTTTCGGACTGTCAGCCCAAAAGCAGTCATGGTCATGGCGAGCAGAGCGCGAGCGTGGTGTGACAAACTAAACAAACAGTTGTGGTGGCTGACTAACAGTGTGACTGACTAATGCAGTGGCGTACAGTGGCCGTGTTGATGAACAGACACAAACCACTGACCATAATTGTGGGAGCAGAACAGGTGCTAACAAATGAACACAATGATTGTGTGGGAGCAGCTTTCCCAAAATGGGAGGTGGCTGTGCTGACCAAGTGTGCTTTCATAATTGTGGTGTGATAGACTAATGTGACAGACTAAATTGACACTTGTGGTGTGACAAACTAAACAAACAATTCTGGCATGACACACTAATGGTGAGAGACTAAACAAACAGTTGTGGTGTGGCTGACTAATGGTGTGACTAACTATGACTATTAAATGCTGAGAGACTAATGTAAGAGACTAAACTGACATTTGTGACTGAAAATGCTAAATGCAGACTATTGTGGCTGAGAGTGCTAAATGCAAACTGTTGTGGCTGAAAATGCTAAATGCGGACTATTGTGGCTAAATGTGTATTGTGGCTGAACATGCTAAATGCGGACTATTGTGGCTGAATGTGCTAAATGTGGACTGTTGTGGCTGGCTGATTGTTCCAAATGCAGACTCAATGATTGTGTGGGAGCAGCTTTCCCAAAACAGGAGGTGGCTGTGCTGACCAAGCGTGCTGTGCTGTATGAACGGACAATGGTTTTCGTGGTAGCCGAGCCACATGGTTTTCAAGGATAAAAAAGGAAATACACGTGGCAAAATACGCGGTACCCGATTGACCCGACATCCCGCCTGCACCCGACCCACTCGACCCACTCGACCCACTCGACCGTCTACGAAACACCCGAAATACTCGAGGTAAGCGTCGGCCTTGGCTCGTTCGCCCCACTTTCCCAGGCGTTCTCCGTTAACTTTATAGATCACACGATATACCCGGGCACTAGCGACTGTACCCGGACCCGGAACCGTTGTGGGTAAACCCACAGGTCATAGTGCAGCGGCGGTGCACGAGGGGGATGGGCCCGGCCAGACACAATGTCCGTGCTCGCGCACTCGCAGTGCGACAGCGGGTACGTCAGCGATACAGCCTGCCAGTGAGGGTGAGGTTGGCACCGTAGCAGAGAATGGAGAGAGCGGGCCGCGGGCTCCGTGCAGAGTAGATCATTATGTCAGCGACACAACGTGAGTCAGATAGGATCGTCCTTCACAGCTTCAAGACTCTCCTGCCAGGCTCCATCTCGCATACAGACACTCAAACGGCCCGCCAGCGGAGGAAACTGACGAGATTTTACTTATCATGCGGGAAGCGGCATCATGATAGGGGCAAAGAGAGCAGCGCGAGATCCGGCATAGGTCAAAGAGGAGGAAGACAACGAGAACAGTTGCGCATATCTCTCGAAATTGGCTCATACCTGTAGTTTACTCGTACGTACCTGTGTCAAGTCTCGAGGTTTGCTCGTGTCCACAGTTTTCTAGTACAACTTTCGACGTTCGTACAGTCTGGCCCTGTGGGTGGATTCGCCAGGTTCCGGAAGACTACCGTTTCTTAACCTTCTCGGTCACAATGGCAGCAACCTTGTAGGAGCGGTCATTTCCACCTAACATCCGACCGTGATTCATAAGTTTGGAATATGTGGCCATATGGTGCGAGTACGGCTGGCCACGTGAGTCCTTGAATACTTGATTGGCAAAAGCGGCATTCGTGCACCGCATGTTTGTTTCCCCAGGTATAGACACTTATTAACTACATCGATCTACAGATGCGGCATATACGTAACGTTGGGTGTCATTTTTCATGGTTACATTAGGCGTGACTAACTTCCTCCATCCTGACCCACAAACCGTCCTGGAGGCCATCTTAGATCACCACGAGAGAAAAAAGCATCTCGGGACACTTACATGGACATACATAGTAAGATGACTCCGGATAATGGCTTTCTCTACACCCTTTCGACCAGGGGCCTTTGCCCAGTCAGCGGGTGCAAGAGTTTGCACATCTTCCGCAAGGGAGACCGAGGAGAAAGCTTGAAACAGGCGGACAAGGAAGTAAGAGACTTCATTGTATGCAAACTACCGAGGTGTCAGAATGTTAAAGAAAAATGGATTAGGCGAGGGAGGATCTACCTGCTGACCCAGGCAGATCCTTGGACCGGCATTGAAGGGGACAAAGATGAACGGGTTCGGAGTCAAGTACCTATGGAGCCGCTCATCGAGGAACCGATCTGGGTCGAATTCCTCCGCTGCGGAAAGAAAAATAAGCACAAAACACGGGAGAAGACGATAATATCCTCACCATCTGGCCCCCAAAGATCCTTCCGCCGGTGCATGAGGAAGACTGAATAGGGTACACTGAAACATCTTTACTCAGCATCGCGAAAGTTATCGACTTCACTTGTGCCTTACCGTGTGTTTGCAGGCACATAAATGGGTTGCCCTCCCTTGGCTGCAGGCAAAACCACCGGAGCAATACTCGTTCTAAGAATACATAAGTTGAATCATCTGAAAGATGTGTTAGCCGCACCTGCTGTTGAACGGACTAAGAAACGAATTGGTCAGTGTTCTTCTCCTTCGGATATGAAGACGAGGCAGGCTTACACAGGAGGGTATAATCGCAAAGTTTCTTCGTAGCCCGTGAGTCGATGATGTTAGTTAGAAGATTCGGAATGACGTACCATTAATGACTGCCTTCAAATATTTCATCTCGCGCAAGTCTTCCAATGTGGGACTCCTTGAGTTACCAACTACGGTTAGGATCTCCTCGCGAAGCTTGTGGAGTACGTGGGGGTGTTGTGACAACATCCAAACGACAAACGTCAGTGTACCCGCGGTCTATCACAAAAGGAGATCCGTTGGTTTGAATATGTAATGAGTGTTTTACACAGGAAACATGCTCACCGTGTCCCGGCCTGCGATCATAATGTTCAAGATTTCGTCTCTTATCACGGTAAGATCTGTAGGATCGATAAAGATGAATGCATAAAACGATATTTAAAGTCAATCACTCACCTTCTGTGTAGTTAACCAGGTGGTCGAGCAGCGTTTCTCCTTCCAAAACTTCCCTCTCCCTTTCATTTCTCCCCAAACCAGCCTCTTTCAACTCCTTCTTCTTCGACAACGCTGCTTTCAAAATTGGGTCGATGAACTCGTGACAAACATGCATATGCTTCCCGACACGATCGCTCCAGAATTCGAACAGTCTCCAGGGACTCCCGAAGCGTCCTCGGTACGAGGTCGCTAATTGCGCTTCAAGGAATGCATGGGCAAACTGGTTGGCGGGGTGGTTCTGGAACGCGACGTTCGTACTAAGTGGAGAATTCGGAGGATAAACAAGTCCAGCAGAAAGGGAGCAAACATCTTGCGCGAACAAGAACTCTGTCGCAGAATCCAACGTAAATCGAGATATCATATCCTAGATCCGTGCGATCAGCAACCACAGCTACGCATATGGGTAGGGTTAATACCTGGAAATCAACTGGATAACCTTGTCTCAACCTCGCTTTCACCTGCTCTATGGCATCATCGGCATGCCTTTCAAATATTTCAAAGTCACTAATTCGGTCCCTGTTGAAGAACGGGCGGGTCATTGAGCGATGAAATCTAGTACAGAAGGATATTTCAGTGTGTGGTGGTGTCTATAGTTGCCTGTTAGCGCACTTCCATATATCCCCTATAAAACATTAATGAGCGTCAAACACGACGAGCAAATAGTGATCTTACCATCCGAATTAAAGACACCAGTTCCGAGAAGGGAAACTGCAGTATCATAGAATATCGGTCCTGGAATGACTTCTCAGATTGACCAACGCAACTCTCAGGTACAACCTACCTTTGGCAAAGGAGTTGAATTGCGTCGCGAGGAGTGCCTGATAATCGTGAGGAGAAAAGTCTTCGACAGAAGCAGTGAACTTGCCTTGACATGTTCTGGCTCTGCGGTGAAAATCTATGGACCTCATGAGTGATTGGCATCTCGGCCCCTATTAAGGATGGACTTGCCCTGTTCTCCCAGAGGATTCTGAGGGTGATCGTATTCCCGTTGTCCTTACACTGCTGTTCGATCACTTCCCCTGCGTGATGGTGAGCATAACATCCTCATCTGACCACCGATCCAAGTCATACATACCCATGTATCCAGCGCGGACGTTCCGGACACTCGTGAGCAACAAATCCAGGCCACCAGGCCATTGAGTGGGTACTCGAGGCGCCAGGATGGCACCATTCATCGCAGCCTGACGTCTATCGCGGAAGTCTGCATGTATGCTCTTACAAGCTAGAGCCAGTGGAAAAGATGACAGATAGAAGGAAACCTGCAGCCAAACGGGAATGTACACATTGAAAAGCGTGTCCAGAAGCTGGATCCCACAGAGGGCTAGAACCGGTGGGAGGACTATACGGGGAGCGTTCGCAGTGATGAACACGATTCCAGGTGGAAGTTCCATGTTGGGGAGATTTGCTAGGGGCTGATACCTGTGAGACAATTATTTGGTATATTTATATACACTGCGAAATAGCATGTGTTTACCTGCTGAGGAACCCCGTCAAAGGCAATGATTACGTGGGATGTCCGGGGCCCTTAGGCAAGTAAGCGACTATTATGATATACATGTACTCGTGAAACAGGTCTACCGATCATGACTACGGCGTTTTGCGATGGGCATTGGCGTTGCGACCAACTTGAACGGACATGAACTGTATCAGTACTGTATCCAGTACTTTTAGTATCGCCTGATCCTTGGTGAGTGAACGCTCCAGTACTGACGATGATCCACACTGCGGTAAATCAGAATTCGTTTCCTCAGTGATCTTCATCGGAATCATGCGGGGTTACTGAGCGGTGGTATGTGGCGCTCCGGCAGTTGAACCACCGGATACCTGTAAAGGGCAACTTGCGCTGTGGGCTCGCGTCGTGGGCCGCAGTCTGATTGCGTCGGTCAAACATCGATGCCGCTGTATGACCGGCGGTGTTGCAAATTTTCCAAACCCCCATCCCGTTAGAAATTTAGAATGGCATTGGAGTGAAAATGAATTGCTAAATTTACACCATGCCTCAGAAATTCATTACTTAATTTTTTGGTATGCTGGGCCTAAAGATTTTTAATAACATTGACAAAGACAGTCGCTAAGACTTTGCTCATTGCCGCAAAGCTAGTTCGTGACAATGACATTTGAGGACGAGTACATGGGGTATACCCGGAGACGAGTACATTGTGCTTTCCGGGGCTCTGACTAACCTGTGAGAATGGCACCGGCTCGGCTCATGCTCAAGCAAGACTTGCCTGTGCAAGATCATGCCAATGATATATGCGTTCGTACCTGGGCCCCGGGTATGTCGGAACACTGGATGGTATATTGATATCTTGCAACTGGCGTGTGATAACAATGAGCTAAAATGGGCAACTCTGCCGAGTTGTGGTTGATTAAGTTGAACTGCCAAAGTGCAACGAGGCAAACACTGTGAGCCTCATCAATGATGATCAGGTCAAGCGTGGGATGTCACCACTGTGAATGATCCGGAAGGCAGTTCTGAATGGGTTTGTTACCGGGCCCAGACGGCAGATGAGTGAACCTCACTCAACCTGTTCTTTCCGCAGCCTCGTTCGGACCATCGTCATGCCCTTACTAGTAGCGTGTGCGCATGTCATAACCAAGTTAGTGCGAACAAGCTATTACTTACTTACTAAGAGACCCATTGTACCTGTATCCTCAGTCGTTTCGAGAACAGAGGACACCAGCCCGGGCCTGTCTTTCGAGTTCTTTGTGCGACTCCTCGCTAGCGACGGTTAGCAGTCGTCACGCTCTGGCACTGGTCTGGTTTTGCCACATCGTTTTTACCGACCTCCGTTTGGATCAGTGTGTTCAAGCTCTTCGTCGATGAGCTATGCCTCGAGTGGTGATAGTTGCCCTGCCGCCAGCACCGTCGTGTGCAGATGACGGTCGAGTCTTGCGAGTAAATTCCGGTACGTAATACCACTTTGCTGTGTACCAAAGGTGTTTCCTTTTCCATTTCGGCCATGTCGCACTGGACTTTCAGCCGCCCATCGAAGCAATTTGGCCCGAGCACAGCAATTGAGTGTGTGCCATCAGCGTTCTGCGCCCATTTTTCAACGACTTGATATCTGCTATCGCATACGTCTTGTGTGTGCACTCGTCTCCGTGCCAGATGCACAGAGAAGTTAGAATCCACAATATTTACCAGCACCAGCAATATGCATATCTCATTGTCACCACCGGCAGAGCGCCATCGCATCTGACTGCATACCTCACAGGGATAGTATCCCATTATCTCCCGGACGAATCAAAAGCGGTGGTTGCCAGTGGTACGTCATTTCTTCGGTCTTGTCATGCAATCGTTTTATAAGTTGTACTTGTTATTTCTGGCTTCGAATCTGAATTGGCCTGCAGCATCGAATCTTGCCTTGATGGTCACCGGAGATGCGACGGAGTAGACCGGACGGGGTTAAGCCTCGTACCTGCACTATGCAAGATTCCTCGGCGGCTCCCCTTGAACAAAGCCTGGGGAGGGAAACAACACCCACGACGATATGAGATGGTCGCCGGAGATACCATCGCCGAATCTGATGCGGAGACTTCCTATTGTTACCATCAACAGAGAATGTTCGGATGGGATGACGCCGGTAAGAATTTTGATGAGATGAACCATTACGATAATGTGTGTGGGTGGGACATCAGGCTCGCGACCGCATCAGATGCGTTATATAGCCGCCAAAGTGGGTTATCCCAATGCCAGAGCTCCAAAGAACGCGCCTAGCGTACAGTAGAGTTCTTCGAGACAGATTATTCCGAATGCACGGAGTCCGTATCGCCCATACTGATCTTACCACTGAGTTGCGTCTAGGGCAACAATTGGCCGGTATCTACATGATTTCCGATGAATTAATTCATCACGAATAACGGACACGTGTAAAATAACAGACCTTACCGACATTACTGGACCTACCGGCGGTCCAGTGGCGAATCAGATCAAAACGGTCCGATCACCTCGGCGTACTGTCATTCATGAATGATGAACGCAAGGTCCTGGGAGCGGGTTTAAAAATGGGCTCCTGGAAGTTGCAAGGGCTGATGTGACATTGAGGCGGGGAATCAAACACTGCTGTGCAAGGGTCACCACCGCGTGTGATTGGTTGGACGAGGTACTGACGGCCGCGAAGTATGCAAACCAAACCTTAAGTTATCACGCAGGTCTGACATCAAGGGTGTATATCAAGGGCGTATCGAGGTTATACGAATGAATCACAACCCACCTTCCATGATGTAAGGGCGTAAACCCGAGATCAAAGATGATAATGGACAAAATAGACAAAGATTCTACCTTGCCTCATTCAGCTTCCGGTAGTAGTCGCTATCGGCGGACACTCGACGAGGAACCCGCCGCCCCTCACACAACAGTGCCTTAGTAACCAGTCAAGTTTAGTTGTAATTCACCGGGTGGAGGTTGGCTTCTCAGAAGTCACAGACAACTCCAAACCGTCGAGTTTCTAGGGTCTAATTTGACACCCTACTGAGCTGTATTCGGCGCAACGCTCAGCTAGTATCTGCGCTATTTCAAATGTGTCACTTGAAAATAACACACGTATGGGAGATGGAACTTACAGGCACCGCTGGATCAACGTATTATCAGCTGGCCTGGCGTAAATGTTCGGTGTTTCTGGATATCCGGGTCATCTGGAGCCTGTGCAACCTGTCCTAGCAGACCTTACACACAATAGTATCAAGTTGACAAATTTTGTCAATGTTCTGCAACGGATATAGGAAGGAATGGTTCCGGTCATCAGACCATGATTCAGAATTCCTGTCTGAAGCCCCACAGCATCGGTTGCAGTTTTGTCGCCGAGGTGGTCGAGGTTACCTGATGGGAGGAGACTCGGGAAATGGATGCAAAATCTTGAGTCATGAGGTCAACCCGGGATGAATTGAGATTGAGGACATTGAAGTCGGACTCGGACTCGCCTCGGACGACTACGGCATGCACAGATGATCCTCACGAAGCGCGTGTCGCACCCAGCGCCCGATTTCGCCCCGTTTCTTCGCCGCATTGCATACGCGCATGAATGACCAAAGACTGCAGTGAAAATCAGCCAACCAGCATGAATATAGTCCTGTTCGATCACCAAATTATTATCATTATTCTTGTAACGAGTAGTAGGATACCATACGTGCAAGATTTGAACACGTTCGATTCCAGGTTCAGCTCTTGGTTTCGTCGAAGTTCGGTTCAGTGTTCGAAACTTTAACTTTAATACTGGCTACATTTTACTCAGCCCATTTACGTAGTGTCACCAGACTACCTTTTACGGTCACGCGACGCGACGTTCCTTTTGGAGCATGTGCATGAACGCGATCTCTGATTGGCGCGCGTACCATGAATGCATGACACCTCACATGCGCCTTCTCCTCCTACCCCATACCTGTCACTCCCCGTCACTCCTCTAGTACAGGTGCAGCGTGAGATATCGTGGTAACGGAACTCGGCTAGATAGAATGCGAAGGATCTCAGTGGTGATCCGGTGATAGGCCAGAGCGTAAGCTCGTTCAAGTGGGCCTTGTTTCTTGTTTCGGACTTGCAATTTGCACGAGATTGACTTCGACTTTGAAGTTCTTCCCCTTTGAGTGGAAGATTAGAGGCAAAATTACGGATGCATCCCATTGGGAATATCACTCTTCTGCGAAACACTTTTGAGATATTTTGTTTCTGCTATCGCTCTTCCTGTGTTGCCCTCACGTCCACCATCATAGCCAGAGGAACCTTCCTAATATTCAAAATTTCAGTAGATCTATACCAGCAGATAAACTATTCATGAAGCCCGTACATAAGTGAACTAATAGATATGGTATATGACACGTCATCATTTCCGCGAGTGTGCAAACGGTGTACGGGTTGTGCAGGGTATAAGTTAAGAGGTCTTCAAGTGAGTTACCCCAGTTACTGGGCCGTATTAGCAGCGACATTCAACCAAGCCCTGCAATATCTCGTTTAGGAAGCCTGAACACGAAAAGAAAACCAGACACTCACGCGCAGCGTTGCGACAGCCCATTGTTCGTCGTCGACTTGTGCACGTCCGCCGCGCCAGACGATGTCACGTTAAAGATCATCTCTGTGTCGCCACTTGCCCAGTTGCTCCACGGCGTGGGCAATATATCTGCCGAGTTGTACTTGTCACTGGGGTTACCCGATTTCACCATCGCCAAAAAGCTGTTCGAGAATGCGGTAACGATCTCGGAAGTCGAACTGTGGTATGGATGGGCTTGTCACCACTAGTTGCCAATACTCAATAACGACGACTCACGTTGAAAAGTAGTACCCAATGTCTGAGCCGTGATTTGATGGCGGAACGGTGAATTCTCCCTGGACACCGTTCACATAAATGTTCACGGGTTACAACCTAGATCCCTTACCTTCCAAGCATTGTTTCCGAATGCTTGCAAGAGGAAGTAGGTAGGGCAGATGAAGATCGCTACAAACAAATGACAGCTCAGTGCGTGACGAACACAACCATCGGGTCGCTCTCACCCTCTCCCATTACAGAATCTGCTTGCGCGACGTTCGTGCCGAAGTCTGCGTACAGAGCAGCCAACGAGTTCGCCTGGGATGCCTGGATGTTCGGGAACAACCCGCTTATGTATTGCGACGCGCTGATAGTAAGCGACTGTTGCACGAATTGAGGACCCTCGTTGACGTTCGTGACGGAATAGAGTGCCCCCTGCACACAAGGGAGAGTCTCAGCTGCGAACTGAAAGTTGTACTTGGTACGACTTACTCCGTTGTGTTTTCCTTTCTTGAGTGTCTCAGTGGGGCGCTCAACGATCAGAGTTCCATCGACGACGGGAACAAAAGTGACTGTGCCATAGAATCCATCCCCTTCGATTTGGTTGTTCACGTTTGACAACGTGCTGGCGCTTACACTGCGAAGGCAAGACAGGGAGTCCGAGCTCGATGAACAGCTGCAATATCCCGACATCAAGCTCAGCGTCCTACATATCAAACAGAAAGCACGCTCACCCCGCTCCAGAGACCACTTTACTAAAGAGCAACTGTATCGAAGAGTTTAGCCATTGACGTCAAGAAAACGCAAGACCTTACTTCAGGTATCCGTTCGTTGTACGTGTATTGTGGAGGTAGGTAAGTCGAACTTGTCATGGCATTTTTGAAGAGTGGTGGTTGTGTATTACCACCGTGGGCAACAATATGCTGTAGCACAGATCCGGCACCTATGCCAACAGGTTCGGTGAGCTGTTCTTCCCGAACAAGATAAGGAATGGCCAACCTGCAGATTGACCCCAAATAGTGACTCTCTTCGGGTCACCACCAAACTTCGAAATCTGCCTGAAGAGGTTAGTTAGTCGGTCGAGGCATAACGGGACGATACCGACGTGATTTTGCACCCACTCCAGCGCAAAGGTCTGATCAACTATGGCACAAGCTTAACTTATTGTCTTCTGCCCAGCTCAGGAACTCACGTAAACCTGCATTGAGCGCGCCTCCTGATTTAACTTTTGCGCCAGCCAAGAAGCCGAACAGACCAAGGCGATACTGAATAACCACCGCTATGACGCTATTCTGCGACTGAAAGACGAGATTCGAGCCATCGTACGAGCTGGCAGAAAGGCCGACGTATCTTAAAACGCTCAGTCAGCTACCACCGCGTAGAAAATCAAATACCGGACACTTTACCCTCCACCGTGAATCCAGACAACGACAGGAAGTCCTCCGGATAAAACTGGGTTGACGGTGGTACCAGGAACGTGCACACTGAGAGCGATGACAATGTCACAATGACATCATCTGGCCGAGGAACAGCGTACATACTTGAGGAACAAGCAGTCCTCTGACTGGGTTACCGCACGCGCGCTGAGCGGGTTCGTTGATGAGCCTCCTAACCCCGCCTGGTAGCATTCGTTAGGCTCAGACGTAGCCTGTTGCACGCCGGACACCGTGAGCGGGGACTGGGGTGCGGCCCATCGCAAATTTTCTGAAAAAGTCAAATCTAGGTGAAACTTCTCACTCTGTTGGACGCACCAATTGGAGCGGCAGCATAACGAACACCAAGGAAGTTCGTAATGCTATGCCCCGTGTCCACGGTTCCTTGATATTTTGCATAACCAAGGTCCACGGTGGAAGCCGCGGCGAGCGCCCGGAGGCACAGAAATAATTGAGAGACAGCTGCCAGGCCGACCTTGAGCATGGCTATGTCTTTGACGAAGAGCGGGATTTTAGATCTGTACTTACTTGCAAAGTACCCTGCATCTCGTTTTATACTGGTGGATGGAGATAAGAGAAAATATAATCACGAGGCAACCCCACGCCGGTAGTTAGGGTGGTCTTCCAACAACTTCAGGAACTCTGTCAACGGACGGCAATCGGGAAGTGTTTTATCTCCCAGAATAGGTGGGTGGAGTGGGGGCAGGGATAGCGTATACGAGCGAACGCAAGTACACATATGTGGATCGGGGTAGGCATGAGTGAACAATCGCACTCACATAGAAATGCATATGTGCATGTTCACATTTGCACATGACTGGATGGGATGGGGATGGCGCTGGTACTTGCACATAAACGGGAAAGATGTCGGCGCGCGAACGATGAAGCAACGCAATCTGTAGTGGAGTCGAGCTAGCCGAAGTCGATGAATGCCAAGACTGATATCGCCCGCAAACGGGTCTGGAAACCTCACCATGTTCCTCGGCTCATGGCCGGTCTTCGGACGATAACCTCGTGAGGGGGTATTGTCCGAGCTGGAGACTGGTTCCCAGCACCGTTACGATAGGACTAATTGAGAACAGACTCAAACCGTCGTCACGTTGAATAGGTGTCAGCAGTACCCAATGACTGAGACGGCGCCTACTAAATGTGTCAATTGGACTTCATGGATTACCATATCCCTGGATCAGTTGGACTAGTAGTAGGGTCTAAACGTGCCAGCCAAGACTGTTTCCATGATCAGTGCGAATGCTATAAATGACACTAAAGGTGCCTTATACCATATGTTTCCCGGTCGCATCGGACATCCAATAAGAGTTAAAGCCCCTGGAGACTAGTAGGGTCATGGGCGGCTGGGTTCTCTGTCCTTCAACCTCCGAAATGGGTGCAGAGTGCCACAATCACTGCTCGGGCAAGGGAGTCAGAAACAGAAACACTCGAGATTCGAGTCTTAGATACTTGATCGGACCACGGGCCAAAACGAGCGAGGTGACACAATACCTGCTTGCAACATACCATTTATTTTGAGGTCAGTTCGACGGCCAGTCGATCAAGTTTTCAACAGAAGGTTTGAAGTACCTCGTTACCGTCGAACGTGCTCAACTGGCGCGCGACGTGCAACCACTGGAAAAGAAGTTTTTCAACCATACCAGATTCCTTTCCGTAAGAAATTCAAGAGAATGACAGGATGGTGGGTGACTGAGCGCCATGTATGAGATCCACCGTCTGTGAGATTTCTGCAAGTAGATCGCAAATGGCTCAAGTGACCCGAAAAAGTGTTACCCAACAGGTCGACCAGGGATCGAACCATTGGCGAGTAGCGGTGTGATCGCACTTGACATGGATTACAGGCACGAACGGTTTTGCAGAGATTGGGAGAGTCACAGATCGAGTCAGACTCAATGCAGTTTGACGTGCGGTACTTAGTTCACCCGTCGGCCCATCTGTCACTTGTTTACAGACGGATTTGCGGACGTACGTCTCTGAGGAGGGATCCAGTACGCAACGGTTGGCATAACAGTGTGCCGTGCCATTTGTTTCACGACCCGTCTCAGGCTTGGAGTAGAAATCGGGTATGTTGTGTTCTGTAAAGTTTTTGTACAGCTGCGATCGCCGCTTGGATATAAAAAAAGATACCTAGAAAGCTTTCTTTGGAAAGTGGAGCGAAAGCAAGACTCCGCTGCAAGAGGTGCTTAAAGCACCACCCCGCTACTGCCAGTTCGGAATCGGATCAAGAAGGCTTTCACCCTCCGAGTCGGAAAGGAGCATGTAATCCCAAGTCATGGTCAGACTACGCAACGATATCTTGATCAGAAGTCGCAGAAAAGAATACAAGCATAACGTATTAAGAGAAAGAAACTATCAATGTAGCAATGCACCAAGGCAAGCAGAACAAAAGAAATGACATTCTATTACATGGACGACAAGTTTTCATTTGTCTACTCAGCTATCTTAGTTTAGAAGCACTCTATAGTAGAGTGGGCCAGTGAGAGATGTAATTTGGAGATAGTAAAAGACACGTACTGCGGTGAACGATACCAGGACCAGATTCATCATATTCCTGCTTGGAGCACCACAAGTTCTGGAAGGTACTAAGGGAGGCGAGGATAGAACCACCAATCCAGACCGAGTATTTCCGCTCAGGCGGTGCGACGATCTTGACCTGCAGAAGAGGATAAGACAACAGAATTCAACCCTCCGTCTGAACAACGTACCTTCATGCTCGAGGGAGAAAGTGACGTCAATTCCTTTTGCATCCGGTCCGCGATACCAGGGAACATGGTAGTACCACCAGAAAGGACGACGTTGCCATAGAGGTCACGACGGATATCGAGGTCACACTTGAAGATCGAGTTGTACCTAAACCAACGCGGTCAAGCAGCAAAGCATTTCAACCCGCTCCCAAACTTACGTGGTTTCGTGAATACCAGCAGCCTCAAGACCAAGGAAAGCAGGCTGGAAGAGAGCCTCAGGTGCGCGGAATCTAGATGATTACGACTTAATGATATTATTCGCCACATAAAAAAGGGTACCAACCGCTCGTTGCCAATGGTAATGACTTGACCGTCAGGAAGCTCGTAACTCTTCTCGAGAGCAGAAGATTGAGCAGCCGTCTGGAGTTCCTGCTCGAAGTCGAGGGCGACGTAACAGAGCTTCTCCTTGATGTCACGGACAATTTCACGTTCAGCGGTCGTCGTGAAGGAATAACCACGTTCGATTAGGTTCTTGATCAAGAAGTCGGTCAAATCACGACCGGCAAGGTCGAGACGGAGAATGGCATGAGGAAGAGCGAAACCCTCGTAAATCGGGACAGTGTGGGTAACACCATCACCAGAGTCCATGACGATACCGGTTGTGCGACCGGAGGCATACAACGACAAGACGGCTTGAATGGCCACATAGAATGCTGGAGCGTTAAATGTCTCAAACATGATCTGAGTCATCTTTTCGCGGTTGGCCTTAGGGTTTAAGGGAGCCTCTGTGAGTAGAACGGGGTGCTCTTCGGGGGCAACACGGAGTTCATTATAGAAAGTGTGGTGCCAAATCTTTTCCATGTCATCCCAGTTCGTTACGATACCGTGCTCAATCGGGTACTTCAAGGTGAGGATACCACGCTTCGACTGAGCCTCGTCACTGGAAAACACAGATGGGCAACTGAGTTGACAAACTAGTTGATAGAACATACCCAACGTAAGAGTCCTTCTGGCCCATACCAACCATCACACCTTGGTGACGGGGACGACCAACGATAGAACTGTCGATTTGCTATTAGACATTACCAATTCGAAACCCTTGACCACATACGGGAACACGGCACGGGGGGCATCGTCACCTGCAAACGAGCAAGTCAGACACACAATAAACCATAGCGCAAACAGATCAAGTACCAGCGACTAGAAGAACAGATCAGCGGGCGTTTTGGTGAAGATCAGAAAAGCACTCACAGCCAGCCTTGCACATGCCGGAACCATTGTCAATGACCTAACAAGAGATGGTGGATAAGGGCGTCTTTGACATCGACGAAGCAAAACGTTGAACGACTTACGAGGGCAGCGACTTCGTCTTCCATTGGAGATTATTCGTGAGGTAGATTGAGTAGAGCGGGCGAGAGATGGAAGGGAGATGCTGTGTTTTCTCTTGTTTTGGGCACTGCGGCAACTGGGTTTGAAAGCTGAAATACTCCGCTGATCATTATCTCGGCGTTGGCCGCAGCACCGTTGCTGCGGTGCTCGCCGTTGTGCGCAGCGAGGACAATAATTCACTCACCTCTAATGGTGGACGGGGTCGAGGGAAAGAAGGATCCGCAGTCGTGTTCTCAGTTTATGTGGTAAATTTAGGGTAGGCTTATATACTCACATCACTGGGTGATAAATAAAACACCACGACCAGACGTAACTTGTTGACAACATGTACAGAACATCATGATAAATGATGTATGGCAACCGCCGCAACCGCCGAGTATGCAATAGTAATTATAATTAGCAGACTCAAAATCATCCTTGCTGCCAACTGCGATGCGGTGAGTGGCAGTGGCACTAGGTGGCACCACACTTGTGATGGTGCACAGCCTCCGATGCTTCTTGTCATTACTACACCTGCCATAATCGGGTAGATCGCCAAACCCGCTCATTGACTCGTGCTTGGGATTATTGCCCTTCCTCGTGTTTCTTGACTCAGAAACACTTGTAACTAATCGAACACGATGCGCACTGCCCGGTCTCTTATTTTACGGTGGTACACGTGGGACCACCCATTCCTTCCCGTCAGCCTCGGCCCGCAGCCTATGATTAGTGGCTCCCTTTCATCGCCTTGACTCCTAGCTATGCCACCAACGCAGAGCACACAGTCCCCGCAACGCCAACTTCTATGCCAGCAGCTAGGCAGACCACCCATCAAGCTTCCATTCCCGCCATGGTCATACTGGCTCCCTTCCTATCCATGATGACCGCCGCTCTAGTGCAATGGGAACCTTGAAATACAAGGAAGGAATAGAAACAACGTTCCGCTCGCGCCAGCGCTGTTTCAAGCCCAGACAGACCGCAGCCAACACGGATGACCCGACCGCAGTGGGTGTGCTACACGCACCGAGCGTGCTACTGGCTGCGGCATCCTGCCAAGTGTTTTCTTCTTCCAAGACGATGCACTTTAGGATCCCTCGCGAAGACAAAACCACCTTCATCCTTGGCGCAGCATGTTTCCCTGTCCGATGAGGAGCGCAGTACTGTGGTGCTCGAGGTTCATAACGTTCCACCACCATGGAAACGAGGACTCTTGATCAAGAAAATATCTCCCATCCTAATATACAACAACACTGCTGAATCAATATCGTGATACCACTCTTCCCAAATCTGACACCGTTTCCGCTTAGATATCCGTACCAGGCCCCGCCAGAGCCTGTGCGTGATAAATACCATGGAAACCAAAACCGACGACACACTCCATGCTCGCTCTGCCCACCTCCTTCATGTCCTTGGCGTCCAACACCAATAAATAACTCTTTTCCGTAAAGCCATCGAGCACGACGCTCAGAAGTACGCCGTCATCCTCTGCGGTGCCTTTGGGTTTGGGAACGAATATCGGCTCGCCGGGATTGTGTCCCTGTACGGACCAGTATGTCGGCGTATGCGTCTCGGCGTCGTACTTGACGATACCGTCGAAGAACGTACTCAAGCCACGGTCGCAGACACCGTAGATGTACCGCGAGGGCTTGGTGAGGAAGTGGGGATTGATGACGGGAAGGTCGCATGAGTGGTCGTGCTCGGCAGTGTGCACAGTGACAACCTCACGAGCCTCTGACGGAGCATCGATAGTGGTGTTAACACCGGGTAACCGCCAGCGTCGCAAGAACATATCACAGCTCCCACTGCGCTTGTCGCCTACGTAGTCGAGCGAGCCAGGAGAAGTGGATTTGATGCCATTGTAATAGAACCGTTTGATTACGTCAAGGTTTTTGTAGATCGAGAGGTCGGCGATGATGTCGACCTGTGAGGGATCTGAGGGGCAAGGCTCCTCCCAGGCATTGATGGTGTGGAAACAAAAGAATGGGTCGCATTCGTACGTGGCAACGACACCTTTACCATGTTTGCGGTCGATGACGTACCACAAAGCTTTCTTCGATGGATCAAATGGAGCAATGGCATCGAGCACGTTCTTTTCCCACAACATCTTCGCACCTCCCCACGAATACTGACCACCCCAAATGCACAGGATGAAGTAATTCTCCGTGATGAGCGAAGAGTGCAAGTAAGCGCCGGGTGCATCGGTGATAGTCGCTAGGATATCTGTCTTTCCCGTAGCAGCAGACACGCGGAAGACCCTGTACGTCTGCTGTCTGCCAAGAGCAAGGTTATAGTTGAAGATGTCTCCAGTGACCGGGTCTGACTTGGCGTGAGCGGCAGAAAGATCGCCAGTGAGTTCGGGATGGAGGACACTTTGTTTGGCAAGACCCATGGGCTCGAGTGTTTCAGGTTCGATTTCGCGTAACTGAGCAGCGTCTGTCTTGGCCCAAAGTGACTGGACGCCGGACGCATGACCCCCTTTCTTCTTCCCACCGCTCGTATCCACGTCCCTCAGACCAGGTGGATTCACGGAGAGCGTAACACCAACGTTGATTTGATTCTGAGGCGTCCTTGGTTCTGGAATGAACACGCTCATGACCTTTTTGAAGAAGCTAACACAGGGGTCACGCTTCTGGCCAAAGCTGAAACCAGTCAACTTTCCGGTCTTGCGGATGTTCTGGATGAGTGGGTCGACGCTTCGACGGGAGTTGTAAATGACGCGTGTGGAGCCGTCAGACTGTATGATCTGGAAACGGTGGTTCTGCGAGAAGCCGTCGAACCAGTGGTCCATGGAGAAAGTTTTGCCGTTGTCGGCTTGCACTTGGTAGCCACCAGGACCTGTTCGGTACAGAGTGCCTGAGACGTAGGATGGGATGTTCCCGGTGACTTCGAGCTCGACGGGCTCTCGCTCCTCGTGAACGACGTCGAACTACGGCATGATGCGGTCAACAACGCCAAAATATGTCAGGAGGGACAGAACGCACCCCAGCATCGTTGGGCCAGTTGTTGAATGGCTTGGACATAATGGAGCGAGTAAGCTGGCAAGAGACTAATGACTGGGCGCTGGGCGCTCCAACCCCTTTTCATGGGACTTTTATGGAAATTAACAGGCGGCAGTGCATCAAATGATGTACTGCGGCGCCGGAAGAGGCCGAACCCAACCTGACAGACACTTGCAACCTGCCAGACCACAGAATCACACTTCTGGCATTTTCAGAATTCGCTGAGTCGGACTGACGGACTCGGATGATGACCTTGCTACCAGTCATTGGCCCATATGACATGCGGCATTGAACTGGTTATTTCACGCCAACGCAATGCTGCGTGGGGCAAGTCTTAGATGCATGCCGCTTTCAACTTGAATCGGGCAAACTTTGTATTGCTCCATCAACTACACGTGTAGAAGCTTCCATTTGCTGTGGAAGCAAGTGCCAAGGATGGACTTAAAAGCGCTCCGGCTGTGTCCCTCACTGCATACTTGAACAGCCCGGTTTTCCGCTCTAACCACCGATGGACTGCTGGATATCTGGTGCCCTGATCGTGGGTTCCCACTGTTCCCTGCTTCTGGTTTATCGACTGACCTATCCTGCAGGACAGCGTTCGAACGCCCGCCATTTCAGACCCCTACCCCGAATGTGCGGGGCAGGAGCACGGGAGCGAGGAAATCACTGGATCTGGGGACCAGCCACAGGATGTGTCCTCCATCTCAAGCTCCGCAGTGCACACAGACGGGATTGAAGAAACGTTTATCACGAGTACGAAATTCATTTCTCTACACAGCCTGCAAAGATTGCTAATGACAAGGTAGGCCCATCTGAGTGACAGATGTCGCTCTTGGCCTTAGACGGGTTCCCGCCGGCTTTTACACCGTGGTGCGACACAGTGGCCTCGAATGGAGAGCCGAACATAAGCATTCGTCAGTAAATAACGATGACATCGAATGGGATGGGCCGATCCTAATGTGCGTTCCTCCTTCTCCAACTGATGTTAGTCCTGACAGAGTCCGCAGACCATCAGATCTATCGGCCACCATTTGTCCTGAGGTCTACGCATCCTTTGAATTGCAACCCATGTTGCCCATGTCGAAACAGTGGAACCAGCTTCGTGTCGTTGCTAGAAGTGCCACCTTCGGCTGAACGAGCGGAAAACGCTGTGGAGTTTCTGCAGCTTGAGGAAGAGTTTTGGGGCATATTGCAAAAATTTTAACTGGTACCAGTGCAATGGGAACAACACAGCACTCATGATCATCGAGTGTGCATGTGACTAGTGCGACTGACATCAGGCTGCGAATTGCATCCGTCCTCTTCTCCGCTCGTGGCTGTCCAACTCGATTCGGAATGCCGCCACGCCGACAGCGCCTTCGCGGATGACCTTGTGGGACACGCTCGCGGCATCCAGTCCTGCCAGTAGCATTGCGTTCGAATGTGATGTTCAGCCGTGGCAAATTGGAAATTTACTTGATCATCATCGTGCGCTTCAAGAGTCCGCGCTGCCCTATCTCTGTGCTGACACTGCACATCAATTGAGCTACATACCACCCAGTCGAATTTTGCCACGATGACCACATTGCTGTCACGCCATCGGATCCAAACGATTCGAAGCACGTTTATTTAAGCGGACTCATCAACACGTCAGCCTCACTTGTTGGTGTGACGGTGCCCGTGCTGAGTTGCCTCCATTGCTTTAGCACGATTTGCAAAGACCCGGCGCACGCAGATCAATTCTCAAGGCACCCCACGATACGTTAGTTCTAGTATGTATTACTGTACTATCACTTGTTAGTACTTGGTTACATTGTTGACGACGTCTTTAAAAAGCTTGAAATTGAATCACAAGTTCTCTGTGTTTCGTCGCATGTTGAGGTCGAAATCTGTTGGCTGAAGTTCCGGATTCCGACCGGCAACTCGTGTCAGTGTCCCATGAAAGGAAAGCTTCGCGGCCAGCGAAAAATAGCTGTGCCCCTATTGACCCATATTAGCACCATGCGAATACCACATCGAAGATCACCCTTTTCTTCCTTTACAACCACCACCATCCACAGTCATGAACACTAACCGCTTTACTCAATACGACGAGGTACGTTCGAGTCAAGGCGGGCCTTATTCCTATTCAAAACATCGAAAAGACACCTACTAATACCAAATCGCGACAGGACGCATACCGTCTCCCGGAAGGGATGCGAAGAATTGCCTATGATGCAGATACCCAGCGCTATACCTTCCGTGATCGCTCTGGCCAGCTCTACCAGAGCGCACCTGGCTCAGAATACGGTGTGCTCAGGCCCGTTGCCGCGCCTCTCCCACACCGCCGCAACGTCACCGTCACAGGCACGTGCCGCCCACTTCCTCTTTTCGTGGCTTCGAAAGTTTCGGACTTGTCTGACCCCTGTGTTCGCATTTCACAGAGCTCCCTGATCCAGCTCTAAGACGGTGGTCCGAAAAACCAGCCAAGACGTTCAACGACATCCTCCCACCGGCTTACATCACCGCCGCGCAGTCGGGCATCGATGCAGAATCCCCGACGAACTACCTCTCCTCGAGCGAGAAATTAGTCCAGGCGGCGATGCCCAGGGTGCAGGACGCCGTCAAGGTCGTCAAGCGCCATACGACGTTGAGAAGACCCGTTCGCGATTTGACGCGCAGCGAATCTCTCAAGGATGAGAAGAGGAGGCTGTTGGAGGACGACTTGTGGGAGATTATTCGAAAGGATGAGGCGATGGGCGGTCGGATCTCGCGTTCCAAGACGGAGGTGCGCCCCTCGGGGTACTATTCACGCAAATGAGCGAGCAATGGGTCCGGGGACCGCAAGGCCCAGGGATGTAGTTTACCTGTACCGTGTGCGAACACTAGTTACTGATACCATCGTGTTGTGTCGTCGAGCTGTAAAGATAGGGTTACCGATTGTATGTACATCACAGACATTTCCTTCGTTGTCAGTTCACTCATGTTTGATGCTATCTGTGAGCAGCGTCCAAACAATCCCCCTGGTGAGAACGGAAGCAGGACGAATGGATAATGACAACTCGTGGGAGATATTTTAGCTGCCGCGATAAGACTTGGCAACGGAGGCTAATTGTGATCTGCCAGTGGACCTCAATCTGAGATCATTCCGAAGTTGTTATTTGCACTTTTATGCGGTGTCGCGATATATTCTCTGTCTTGCCAAAGGGAAATCACAGGCATACAGGCTGAAAACATGAGACAAAAAGTACATGACATGCACACTGGCAAGGCAAATGGAAAAAAAAAGAGAATCGAAGCGCTCAACATCGGTATCGGGTTGGTAAACCAGCGGGATGTGGTCGTAGCGCAATCAGCACATCATTGCGCTCTCGAATCTATTTCCAGATCCCCACCGTGACCGCGCGGGTGCTTCAAACCAAGTCCAAGGAGGGTCGTCCGTTTTCTGCGCGACGGACTCGGCATCATCGATAAGGGGCGGAGGGGACCCTGGACGGGCGCAAGCTTCGGATCCAGTGAAATGGCTTCTGCCCTGTCCCTGGAGAGAAACTTGACCTTGGCAGCGACTCGCTGGGAAAAGGGCCGATGGGCAGGGGCAGGGGATGGGATGGACGCATGGACTTCGGTTGCACCTTGATCTTGAAGACGTGTTTCACTTAGTTCTTGATTAGGGTGGGTGAAGGAGGGCATCAAAATTATGAACGGCGTTGAAGAAGACTCTGCCGGGCTACTCATCGGGATCTCCGAGTGAGTGGGGTGCGAGGTATCTGTGAGAGGTTTCTCCTCTTCGAGGATCTGAAGATTGGATAAATAGAGTAAGCCATCAATTGTTAGGAAGTATAGGACACACGTCGGGTAACTCGGCCAGGGTTAGAGGAGTTGACTTGTGACTGTGGCCAAAGTTCAGCGTGAGGCGAGCTCCGTCTAGGAACATAGTAACAATGTGCTATTACAATGCGAATCCACTGCAGGCGAGCGAAAGACGACGTACTCATAAACTGGGACACGCCGCGGTCGGGGGAGTCTGGAATGGCGTCTTCCGACTCACGCCTACGTGACATGACGATCCGGTAGAGGACGTAGGAGAATGTATATGCAAGACAGAGACCGAGGAAGATCAAGAGCGCCACGGGGATGAAAGGCTTGTGGTCGGCATTCGCTGGTGCAAGCGTCGAGAAGGCAGAAGACTGGACAGACGAAGTGGGATCGACTAGCGTAGCTTGAGGTGCCATCGATGAGTTGAACGTCGAGTGAAAGAAAACGGTGGAAAGCGACAGAGAGCGAGAGCGAAGTGGAAAGAAGCAACATACCGGTCAAGTCTAAGCTTAAGTAGGGAAGAAGCTGAGAGGCTGACTCGCAAGTAGGCAGTGGGCTAATCCGGTTGCGGCTGGCCAAAATCGCGATACCCAACCGCCAACCACTCTCCCTACTGGGGATTCGACATTCGTAGGGCCAAGGGAGCGTCTTCCAGTGCACCGAATTGAACCCGCCGATCGCCACGCCCACCAAGTCTAACGAGCACCCAGGCGAAAACAACATGCGAGGGGGTCCCCTCTGTACAGCGCAAGATAAGTAGGAAGACAGACTGTCGCTCCTACGTTTGAGCTGGCCGTCTGGCAGAAGCGCAGCCGAAGAGGTCGAACATCGGTTACTAGGACTTGCGTTTGCTAGTCTGAACGATCCTATCTGTGTCAAAAATGTGCTTGTTTTTTCTTGCTACATCCTGGAAACAATTGAAAAGAGTCGTCAAACGATAAGATCATGGTCTGCCTTTCAAAGGTGCTGGGCGCCTGAGGACATCGAGTCGCCGCCGCGGGTGGTGTGTGGCAGTGATGTGGTGTCCTAGATTTCGAGTCCTTGCGCTCACCCCGGTTGCCCTGCAAGAAAGCACCCGGATCATCTACACCCGAGCAACCATCTATCCTCCCCCGATCCTGAACACGGCTTTTCAGGAACCATAGGCACCCACGCGAACACGTCTGGGCCCGCACTGGTCGTGCAGCTGTATCACAGTCAAAGGGACGTCGTTGCTGTGTCTTTTGGAACGATGTGTGGCTCCTCCTCACCACAACGACCTCAGGCTCGTAATGGAAAAAAAAAAAAACTGCGCGTCGGTAGTACGTAACGCATTGTCAAACCGAGTGTTGAGCGTTGAGCACTGAGTTGGTGCTGGGTCCCAGCACATTCAGCGGCATAGGCAACGCCGCACCCTTTAGTGGCGCCTGATGCTCGCTGGCCGACCAACATCGCTTACTCGACGCTGTACTCAACCCTCACTTCCGTTGCATCCGCAGCCAGTGGGATATGTCCGGGTCGTGTCGCGACGCGGCCTCGTTGAAGCCTCAACAAGAACGACAAGAACAGCGGGAACAGCAGGCATCAATTGGAACCAGGGATTGTCGCAGCTCAGGACGATCAGATTCAAAGCAAACTTTTCGACAAGATCTGCGATTAGCACTTGCGCTGTCCTATGTCCACCAGACCCAGGATGAGATGCGAAACTGTGTGTTGCATTTCTTACATTTCAAGCAGATGACCATTAACCGGTGTACGCACAGCTCATATCACGACGACTCTCAGCGGTGGCATCCAAACGTTCACGATGTCACACACACAAGCCACGCAATCAACCTACACAGGCGATCCATCGTATCATCTCCGTACCCCGACCCAGATTCCGTACCCGCCCCTCCAACTCATTTGTGTCCAAGTGGAATTATGTGTCCAAACGCACACGGATCTTCTCATCCCGCACACGCTCCGATAACTTCCTCCAAGATGTCGGCGAGTGCGCGTACCGTGTCCTAGGCTCCAGCGTCCACAACCCCCATGAATGCGTAAACGACACAACTCCAAGGACTGTTGTCCGACGTGCTGGCTCATTGCGCCACCGATGGCACCTTCCTCTGGTTTGGCAACGTGCCTACCAATCAGCACTGGTGGACCGTTTCCTTCCGTCACGTCCAGCAGCATCACGAGGCGCAGCGCGATCGCTTCTTATGTCCCCTCGTCAAACAGGTGGAAGAATGCGCCTGCGTAGACATACTTGACCCGTCCGCAAAACTCGTCCGTTCTTGAGCGAAGGATCTGCATCGTCTGCCGCTTGAGGGAACGGACGAAGCGTGATGTCGACGTCGTCCCTGACGAAGAAGGGGATCTGGCAGGTGTCGCGGTCGGCGTAGAATGCGCAACCCGGATCGATAAAGTCGCTTCGTACATCGCACCCGGCTACGAACGTGGAGACGTATTCAGGCTCGGTATGACGCAGATCCGTGCCCATTGTCCGCGAACGGGTTACATCGGTCGGGCCAACAGAGCGAGCACGTCATTTTCAACATGACGAGAGACATGTTGAAATGCACGGGGTAGATCTCGCTCCGAAATTTAAAACGCCAGGTCAGAACGCTATACTGAACGACATCACAATACACTATACTCTGAGGAGCCATCCAAGATCAGCAATACCTGCTGCGAATTTCAATGCATGAATCAGACGGCGCACTTGCTCTGAATCTCGAGGACCCGTTGTTGCATCTCTGCCTCTGTGTTGGTGGTTTCCGGATTCACGTCATGGATTGCATGAAGCAGGAACTTGATTTGTGTCTCTGATAACACCACGACGAACCAACTGGTAGCGTATCTCCCAGGGTGATATATAATACCTGCGAGCTTGTTCAGTTTCATCAATAGTCTCCTCCACAGCATGGTTATGTGTGTACAGTGATCTCGTCGGCCACCACCCTCAGGCTTGGAGAAAAGCGAAAGCTCGGGAAACCATGCCTACAAAGTCGAAGCTTGGTACGCAACCACTTTTTTTTATTATCAACGACGTCGGCAATGACCTTGGTGCGTCCTATACGGGGTGTTAATGATTTCGTGCGTTATCGTGACGTTGCGATCCTGCAGCGGGGTTCGAGGAAACCCTGCCTGCTTTACCGTTGCGGGGATGGACGTGCGTCGCGGTGATATTTTACCTCGAGGTGCCGACGCTCGGGAACCGAATGAGTGGTGTGGTCCCGGGTGACGAACTTCGAGTGGACACACATTGGTGAGGAACGTGGGTTCGACGACGCGCGTGGGGAGCCTTGCAAGTCGACGCATCGAGTACTAGTAGCATCTCGGACACACCGATCTCTGTAACCTACTTGTACAGAGGGCGATTAGCTTTGCCGCCGTCATCAACCGTTCTTATACACCTGAATCATTCGTCGAGTCGGACGTCGGACGAAAGCAAATTACACCCGAAAGCTGAGACAACAAGATATCATAGATATAGATTGAACAATAGTATTACACACAGCAATGCAATTTGCGAGAAAAGGCAAAGAGAGCATATCGAGTGAGGTGCATGGGGTATTTCACTATATCATTGTTTGATTTTTCTTGTTCATACTCGTTCATGTGCATGGGGGGTGTTTTGTCGAAAGCATTTGTTTGAACGAGGTCGTGGTGTCGTAGGGTAGGCGTCGAGTGGTGTGTGCACCCGATGCCGACGTTGAACGTAGTGCACATACATGGCATCTACACGAAGGGGACCCGCCCCTGTCGTGCGCGTATAGCCGTGTCTCCCCAAAGAAGCGAAAGCAAGAGGAAAGGAAGGGAAGGGGGAAAGGAACGGTCTAGAACAGGAACCCGACCATCTCGATCATCTCCCCCGGCTCCGCAATCCTCCCTTCCCGTTTCGCGCGCCTTGCCGACTTGAAATCTGACCCGCCTACTTTGGATCCTGCGGCCATTTTCTGGCGGTGTCGGATCAGACCCGCGTCGTCATTGTCATGTGAGCACGAGGGTGAGGATCGTGACAATGTGGAAACGAGGTGCGCGGGAATGGGTGGGACGGGCGGCATCGCGCCCGGCGGGTAGAGGTGTTTCTGACGGGTCCGGGACGGGTGGGGCGAGTGTCCGCGTACGCGGGCAGACAGGGTGACCGCGTGTACGCTCTCATCGGAGCTGATCGAGAATGCGAGGGAGCACGTGTCGTCTGCTTGGACGGGGAGCCGCACGGTTGTGCGTGTGCGTCCGCGGGGTGAACGCTTGGACGTGGTCGCCGTGGAGGAGGTGGCAGTCTTGGGCGTGCGGGGGACGGCGGTGCGTGGGGTGGGGGGTAAGACAGCAGTCGCGGGGAGCTCGTCACCTAGTCTTCGGCGCAGACGCTCGAGCTTGGTGCGTCGCTGGAAGGGGTCGGGTGCGTCCGAGGACGAGGAGCCAGATGCAGTCGAGGGGGCGTTGGAGATGATGGAGGGTGCGACGGAGAGCACGGAGCCGCGGCGGTGGTATGTGGACATGGGTGAGTCGTGGGCGTCAATGGGGCCCGGGGAAGGGGAGGGCCTGAGGAGGGGGGGGAGGTGGGTGGGCTTGCGTCTGCACCAGGTGGACTCGGTGTTGGGAGCTGTGGGAGGGTGAGAGGTGGTGAGGGAGAGGGAGAGGAGACGTACCTGGGGACATGCTGGTGCCAGACCAGAAGAAAGGGATGGGAGAGCATGAGATCGGAGCAGTTTAAATGGAGCGATGGCGAGACTTGAAACAATCGATACACCCTTTTTGGGACAAACAAAGGTCCATTTTTGTTCTTGATTACCTCACTCCTCCTACTCTGGTGTTGCTACAGAAGCGCTTCGGACCCGCCGAACCACAGCAGCACAATACCTACGGCGGCTGAGCGGACATGATGCAAAAGATGCGTATTCAGAAATGGCCCGTCTACGCCGAGATGAGTGCGAGGATGACGTGGAGCAAACCCAGTGGGGTGAGTTGATTGGCGGCGCTCCTGTTCGTTGGGTGCTACTAGTGTGGCTTAGTTCCCAGCTTGGAGTTGGACGGGTTCCATGGGAAACGTTGACCTGTGCGGTGAATAATACAGCGTTAGACGGGCGGATGTATGTGCCAGGACTGAACGCGTCTTCAGGGAATTCGACTTGTATATGTACCTTTCTTCTGGCGACGCAAGCATACAGCTCTGAGCGCTCTCGAGTCCGTTCAGTTTCCGGTTTGGGAGAACAATAGTATGTATCACGACCTTTCTACGAGCGATTGCCAGACGTCGTTTCTCATTGCATCCGACGTTAGCAATGCACTCAATGCATGGATCGCACCGACACCTCACATCCTCTGGAAGGAAGGTTACT